>JAAEAF010005191.1:0-91030 GCA_011037195.1 Triatoma infestans
GTAGTTGTTATACTTTAGGAATAGCTATATGGGCCGGGGAGGCTTTGGATGGCGTAGGGGTTTTGCCCTCCCCTTCTTTGAATAAAAATAATAATACCCCACTAATCAATATTTGTACCTAATAGTTGGAAAATACAACAAAAAATAAAAATATAAAAAAATAACGAGACAAATAAAATAGCAGCAAATGGAGAGAAGAATGGACAATTAAATATAAAAAACAAAAAAAGAATGAACAAAGTAGGAAGTGTAGTAATTATGACTGCATGATTGTCGCCATTTTAGCATTAATTGTACTTAGATTCAAATTACACTTTTTTTTTTTTGTTTCTAACGAAACAATATAATTGATTCTAGGACCATCATGGTAGAATGCATTCGTTGTGATGCACAAATCTAAATAATTTTATAATCTATTGTGAACATCTCTAAATTACAGTTTAAATAGCGATTTACCGGAAGAGGAAATACCAATCTCAGAAAATTATTCTGCAATACATGAACGTAACATGCAAATGTTCTAGGAGAGTCTGACACATAACATTCGTCTAACTACTATCTTGAACAGCTGAAGTTTATTCTCTCCGGATAGTTCGCCCTCCCTAAAAAGAGCAAGGGACATAAAGCCTAGACGGCTATCTTTCCCCCTAAATACTATTTATCCCTAAATTTTTTATATTTTTTTTGTCAATAAAGCTTTTATGTTTGAAAGATGAATGAACTGTCTGGGAACCACAAGGTAAACATCATCAGATCATCCTTAGGATAACGTTAAAAAAATAAAATCCTCTAAGAATATGCTTTTCCGGAAATCGTGAATAATTTAGGAAAAAATTATACTTCCGCTTGTCATATTTTAACAAAAATATGTCTTGTCTCCTTGATAAGGAGTTTTGTAAAAAAATGATATACATGTTATGTAACAAGAAATAATTTCTTTCTTGGATCAAGACTGTAAATAATGAGTTAGTAAATGAGGCATAATCCATTAAATACTTACATGTAGATATGTTGGTAGAGAAGCTCCAACTGTGCCAAATCCTTCTAAACAAACTTCCTTTTTGCATGCTTCTCCAAAAATTAATAATGCTTTACGAGTTGAAGGATTACAGTTGTACCAAGCATTATCGTACATTGCAAAACTTAATGAGTTGTGCTGTAAAGTTATCAAAAAAACAGGAAATAATTTATATCCTGAAAAAGGAATGCTCAAAACCTGGGAAGTCAACTAAGAATTAATTTTTTGCAAAATGAAGGCAAAAAGGTTTTATGCGCTTAATTCAAATAAAAATGCAAATTAATATATTTAACGGGTTTACACTGATGACTCGTCTTTGGTACCCAATATAGACATGGGTATTGAAGTATATAGTGGGGATGCCCTGTGGGGTTATTGCAACAATTTCGATAGCGAAATGAAGGGCATTGCGCTCTTGCCCTTGGAGAACTCCGTGTCAGATTTGACTCACATATTTTGATCCTGATAGTCTCGCAAGCGGCGATCATGGGAGACTACAGATCCCCCCTCCGCCTAACTCGCAGGACATTCTGCTGTGCCTAGTTGGATTTAACGTAGGAGGAGCTAACGTAGTGCTGCAGTGATTCCTTGGATACTGTGGAATTTTTGGTAATACAGTGGCAGATAGGCTGGCAGGTGAGGGTCTGGGTTAGAACAGACGACTGTTCTACTTACATTGAACACAGCCAAGCGCCTAATACAACATTCCGTTCAGAGGTCTAGTCACGAGAGCCCGGCAGCTATCCGCGGTAAAGCAGAACGTTCAGATCCCTAATACGGCTCCTTGCAGAGTGTCTGTTGTCTAGATTGCTGGGAGGTCACGATTACCTCCAGAATCATCTGGCATGAATTGGGCTGGCGAGAAGTCCAGCCTGTCCATTCTGCCTCCAGGACGATATAATCAGGGATCATCTCCCCAAAGAGGCAGATTTAGCTCTTATGCCTCATCTCAAACCTGAAAAAGTATTTTCGCTAAGTTTTAGGAGCTGGAAACTTTATGAGCGCTATCTCATTTTACTGAACTCAGGAAAGGGTGAGGTAGGGAGGACAAAACCATAATCAAATGGGGCCGGGGGTAAGGGGAAATATGCCCCGCAAAAAAGGTGTGCCAGGTTCGGCAATTTTCGCTATTTTTAGATATTATTAAAATAATCTTATAAATATCAGATTTTAGGGCAGTAATGAACCAAGCAGATAAAGCTTATCCATTTATATGGGTGGTAGTAGCTGGAAGTGCAATAGGCACTTCCAAAGATATTTTGGTGTCTCTATCGGTATCCCAACCTAGCAACCCAAGCACACTCACTAACAATTACACATCGTGTACTTTAAGACTGCATTTAGTATACAAATATTAACATCTAAGGGGACACAATAAATCTTTCAGATCAGAATGGATTTCGTTTAATAGCTGTTTCCACTGTAAACATCCAACATCTATGGGTAGTTAGTATAAATTACTGATCCTCTAAGGTGCAAACTTCAAATTTTTTCAGTGATGCATCTTCATTTTGTCGTCATTGATCGCTTTTAGTCTTCGCCCATCTTCAGGATGTCTTGATTAAGAATGTAACGACACTTCAAACTTACAATATGCTAGGAGGGTGAAATAGAATGAACAGTCCTCTGTTGAAGCGATTCGTCACAACAGCCATCAGACGCTATAAACTCTCTGTTGCTAATGCCAATTGCATCAAGCCTACTATTGCGCTACGCTTAAACTTCAGCGTGTTGTTACTCCCAATTTGCATTATATACATGAATGGGCTACAACTTCAGGAGCCACCTTCTCTCTCTTAGATGTCTCTAGCTTCACCAAGAGCTAGGAGAAATGGGACAAAGGCCAACAAACTGAGGACATAAGGAGTCTTAAGATCAACCATGAAGAGTCAACAAGGAACATTTGAAGTAGTCTAAACAAGCAGTCAAGTATAAAACAATCGCTCAAGTATTCAAGAGCTTATTGCTATTGGATAATATACAATGAAACTCTCAAAGAATCTACTTGTAACAAGAAATCAAGTGACTCAACTTGCTTTCTAACAAGAGCCTTTCTGCTAGTAAGAGATCACCAAGCCACACTTAGTAGAGCAAGTAACATTTCAACCAGCACCATATCCGCCGACACTAGCATTCTACATCACCAGCTAACATCTCTTTTCGGCTCGGTCACTCTGTACACTTTTTCTCCACACAAAGTTTATAAATACAAATTTGTATAAAGGGTAGTTTTGTATTGTTGATCTCTTACTACACGAATCACAATCAGATTTCCTGATGCCATTTCAAAGGCAATATTGCTTACTTAACCGTTGTATGATGGGATAGTATGTAACTCAATCGCCATATGTTTTCTTTAAAGAAAGCGTTTTAGTTTTAAGTTATTTTTGAAAACATTACTTTTATAATCTCCAAGACATTATTCTATTTATATTTTATGATCAGGAAAAGATAGCTGGATGTAGAAATTGCGAGCTGACATGTCCAGTGTACGGTGTAATAAATGAATAGACCAAAGCCAAATAAGCAAGATAAATTAATTTAATTAGTTTGAAACATATTACTATTATGTTAGAAATGAAAAAAAAAAAATTGTATAAATTATTGTGAGTGAAATATCTAAACTATTGTAAAAGTTTTCAAACAGAAATCTGAGCTAAGATGTTATGTATAGTATATTAAATTCAGCATCAAGTTTTAACATTTATTCCAGTTGCAAAATAACTTTTGTTTGCCTTGATGCAGGTTCACATTTATTACCTTGACTTAAAGGAGTAATGTTTTAAGTCCTTTATATTATTAATTTAACTTGATACTGCATAAACTTTACTCCTCTCTAATTTCCATATAAACTTTGTATTACAACACAAACTAAGATATTAACTTTCATTTAAACTATTAGTTTAGTTGGCAGCTTGAATATGGCATTTAAATAAGAAATATTAATTATTTTTAATATAATATTAAATAAGCCTTTCCTTGTTTTTATTATACATTTTATAGTAAAATATCTTATACAGTTAAGTCGTACGCTTATCTTCATCTAGCGGTTGATTCATTGAAATTGGGTTAATTAGGCTGCTGTTCGAACAAAAAGGGTAAAAAAATAGCTCAAAATTTCCAAATATCTTTCGAAAGGTAATTCAAATGCAGTCAAATTTCAATGAAAAATTAAATCCGAACTTTCATAAAGGCACTAAATTAATTTCATTTTAACCTTTACAGGTTTTAAATATAATTGAAAACTCAAGCTAAAAAAAGTAATTAATCAAATTAAAAAAATTAAGTAATTTTTCATTATTAAACTCCCAAAATTTCTTGAATCTCGGCAACTGAAGCAACTACAGCCGACTTTGGTCGAAAGTGTACGAAAGTTGTCGATTACATAAACATTCAAAATACTATTATTAGTGCTGGCATGTTTCATGCACTAAGTACGCCGGAAAAATGCAATGTTTACACAATCTCTTATTTCTTTCTTTAAAAAGAATTTTAATACTTATAAAAAAAAATAAATTAAACTGAGAAGGATAAATACAGGGAATAAACTCGTAAAATATTAACTAAACAAGCAAGGTCTTCTCAACCTTATCTAAATAATGTCTTTGCTTTAACTGTACTATGCTTCTAGCGTACTTTCATTGTTCAAGATATTTTGGTCGATCTGTTATAATCGTTAAATAAACCATATATATATATATACTTGCCTGTGTAGTTAATTTTTGACCATAATAGCAATACATAAATAATTGTACATAGGCAGCAGAGAGCATGGGTAAAGCGCTCATCAAGGGTGCAACTGCCTCATCCGCCTGCAATTATAAAGTTTTATGGAAAAAATAGTTAAAGATCTATTGTTATCAGATAAATTTAGTGTTTCAATAGAAGGAAGATGGTACATCAACTCCCCAAGGATATCTTAATAAAGCAGTGTGATAGATAACACAGACTGGCACAGAGTAAAATCAGCTTGTTAACGTAAGTTTATACACAGAGTGTATTACAAACTGATCTTGCTCTGTGCGTCTGTTTTATCACACATTTTTATCAAGTCATCTTGATGATGGGTGAAGGCCCAAAACCAGTCGATAACCACAAAACGAAACCGGCTATCACGGAAAATACCAGCTCTGAGGACCCAATCACAACAATCCTTAAGGATTACTTTAAAAAATCAATTTAAAAAAAAAATGGTGTAATGTAATGTATGAGAATGAGCGTGCATAATGATTTCGTTCCTGACCGGTTTCGGATTTTCATTCATCGTCAGAGCAAATTCACCAAATTCGTGTAGAGAGTTCACTTCAATGTTTCTGTAACACTCACTTGTTGGTTGTATATATCTGGATAATAAATATACTAGATAATGTATGAGAAATTTAAAGAAACTTTGTTGGAGCCCATGATTATAATTGACAGTTTTGAATTTCTTCGTTGGTACTGCTTATATCGATCTAATTTCAAAATCGATCTGAGGGGGACATTTCAAAAAGTACAGTAGCGACTGCGTAAATTAAAACCAACATTTCCTTTGCATTCCAATCCTATTCTATTACTGCTTTAGCTTAAAAAAAAGAAGAGAAAGTAACAAATAGAAACGTATATTTTAATTGTCAATCCAACGGGCACAATTAAGCAAATTGTAATTGCGACTGAAGACTAAAGTTTTAGTTGAGATGTAATTACAATTAACAACTACAAATGTAATTGTAGTTCTTTTGCAGTTTTATTATTTTTTCCAACTAAAGTAGTTGTAGTTGAAATTCGTAACTACAACTAATAGTTGAGAAAAAATAGTTAAAAAACCAACTTGTATTTAGTTGTAATTTTAATTAGTTATAAAACTGACAACTTCCATTTTTTTTAACTATATATTCTGTTTTATTTATTTACTTTCTAGTTAATTCTAAATTCTAACTTTCAAACTTTATCTGATTCAAATTTGGTAAAAAAATTTATTAGTTGTACCTCGTCAATTCAAGAGTAATATAATAAGAATAGTAGATTGTAGATTGTTGTAGGGGATTACCGCACTGCGATCTGAAAGATCTATTGTGCCCCCCGCGGAGACTTCTCAGTGCACTCCGGCCTCCAAGCAGTGTTCTCTAGCTGCAGACAATACTGCTCATTACCGGACAGTGCGTTGTAGAGGTTGCTAGGAAGAGAAATCTAAGGGCAGCATGCTGGATTCGAACTCGGGACCTCCGCGTTGCTAGTACCGCGTGCTACTCCCTCTGAGCTAATCCTTTCCACCCCCCTTGGCTTACGCCAATTAACTAGAGACGGAGACCCTAGTGTATCTACTGTCCTTGTCTGTAAAGTGTAGAATGTATGTAGGTATTGTGTACTGTTCTGACGAAGTACATGGAGCACTGAGCTGTAGTAAACCGTGGGGTCCCAACTCCCCCAAGTAACTGCATGCAACAGATACCCTTTGCGGGCAATAAGAATAGTAAGTACAACTACGAGCCGGAATTTTCCAGTTTTTTATTAGTTTCTCTTACTCCTAGCAAGTGGAAGTATTGTAATCGCGTCAAATTTTCGATATCGAGTTTTCACCGGTAATATCCGTTTTGAGGTCCCCTGAATCCAAAAAAGCGGTTTTTAGCAATTGGCCTGTGTGTGTGTGTGTGTGTGTGTGTGTGTGTGTATGTATGTATGTATTTGAACCGCATAGCTCAAAAACGAAAAATCGTAGAAAGTTCAAACTTGATATTCCGTTTAGGTATCGCCATGGGATCTGACAGTAGGTCAGCGGTCAAAATTTCTCAACAGGAAGTACCACTTTACTAATTGGTTTTTTTCATTTGTTTATAATTTTTTCCAAAAAGGATGCAACGATTTTCTTTAAACTAGGTGCATCAACTACACATACAAAGATCTACATTTTTATATGTCACATTTTTCCGGGAAAATGCATTTAAGGTCACTTTTAGGGGAGGGGTGTAGTTGGATTGTCCTCTAAAGTGCAATTTCAGTTTATTGCACAATTCTATCAGCTAAATAATATTAATTAGAATTAAATATGTTGTTGAAATTCCGAGTTTGGAAAAAATTGGATGACCGGAAGTGCGCTTTTCGTGAAATGTATTTTTCAGTTTCTGGAATTTTTTTACTTTCTTGCGCTTTTCTCAAAAATGACTCCGACAATTTTCTTCAAACTTGGTATATCAACTATACATACAAAGATCTACAACTTTTATTTAAAATATTTCTCTGGAAATATTCAATTAAGGGCACTTTTGGGAGAGGGGTGGGTTATGCTTTTTTTTCTAAAGTGCTATCATAGTTGATTATACAATTCTACCAGCCAAACAAAATTAATAATAGACGGCTGAAATTCCGAGTTTCAAGAAAATTGGTAAACCGGAAGTGCGCTTTTACTGAACATTTTTTTTAATTTTCGACGAACTCCAACGAATTTCATCAAATTTGGTACACAATCCCTAAAATTTGTCAGTTAAATTTTTGAAAACTGGAGTAAGAGAAAGTTGTGTGAGTGTTTCACACCAGATTTTTTTTTTTTTCATATACTAGTTGTAATTTACATTCATGTAAATGTTCATGTCATAGTTTAAAACTGATAATTAATGACACTTTGAATATCAAGCATGAATCTATTTTTTTCTTTAATATAGTACAAGAGCTATATAAATTCATTCCGAAGGAATATTTTAAGTACTCATGTAACTAATTTAACCATCTGAAACCCTGTGGTCGAGTAGAATTGGTGTCAGAAAAATCTGTTTATAAAATATATTTATCTGAAGGTAATGATTGTTTTATTTGAAATTTTGTAATAACTATACAAAATTGGACAGAGTTTATCCGTTAATTAACGTAAAATTATATAAGGTAAAATTTGTAAATGATTTTCTTGCCAAATAACATAAATTACTTTATTTTTTAATTACTTTATTTTAGTTGTTTTTGTTTTTGTACCTTTCTAGTATGGCTATTATTTTATATTATATATATAATTCTTTTTTTTAATTTTTGCTTTTTTTCAATAAACTTATAATTAAAAAATTCGTTTATATATGTAATTTTTTAAAGTGGTCAAGGGAATAGGACGCTAACTAATGTTTTCCACACAGGCGTTCCGGGCATTACTTGCACTTCGGCATGCTCCTAATGGAGATAAAAAATAACTCCATTAAATATCAATTCCAAAAGTGCAATATAAAATGTGTAAATGGATAATGAAAAGTTATGTATAAATTCAATTATGATTCCAAATCACAGTTATTATCTAGTTTAATAAGTAATTTAAGCTGATAGAAATCAATTTACATCGTCAGTTTATTGATAACAGCTATGAATAAGTAAACATTCATTATCGTCAGTACTGAGTGGCTCATCGCTTAACAAATTTGCTTCAAAGATTTCCTTACATAGCAAATTTCTTCCTTATTAATGGATTATTAGAAAAAGTATTATTCAGCAGTTTGAAATATATTACTTTTTTTTTAAAAAAAAAAGAAGACTTGTTATCCAAATCAATTGAATAATGCTTATTGGTTCTTTTTTCTTTTATGCTTACTTAATCATTTTAATGGTACGTACGAGAATAGTCAATTTTAATTTATTTATCTCAAGATAATTTTGAACAAAAAAGAAACAGGAATATTATAATGTAATCAACAAAAATATGGTCTGAACTTATTTTTGATGTTATGAAAAGGCGGTTTAATCTTAAAAACTGAACAAACAATAAACAGTTCAGTATTAATATAGGTAAGTTTTGAATATAGTTAGGTTGGGGTCCACTGCCCCGTTATACTTCCCCGTGTAGGTCCCGGGGTAGAATAGGCCTACGGTATGCCCTGCCTGTCGTAGGAGGCGACTAAAAGGGAGACCCTGCACTGGACAAGTCGTATCTTCTAATAAGATATGTATGAGTCCTCGTGTGGAAAGTAAAATCTAGTTGTGTCACTCTTACTTCAACAACTAGAGACATTTTGGCGTAGGCTTGTGGCGAAGCCATCTCCCACCCTGCGGGATGCAATCAGCCTCTGGCTCTCCAGGTTGGGGATTCTCTCCCCCAACCCATCCTGATCCTTTCCCCTTGCAGGGTTGCCTGCAAGTTATCTAGGTTACTGAAACCCCTGTGCTTAAGGCAATGGACAGGAATCAGTAGATGAACATTAGATCCATCGGGCGTGCGATCAGTCACGCTAGCTCGTTAGAGTTGAAATACTGAACTAAGGGCGCAAACTATTTTCCGAGCCAATTGCTTGCAATTGAGGTAGGATTCGTAGTGGCCATGGTTTAACCTGAAGTCATGAGTTGAGCGGAAAGAGACTTGCAATATAAAATTAATCCCGGAGCCAGCTTGCTGCTGGAAGCGCATCTGCTGGGTATGCGCGTTCACCAGAGCCTGCTAGAGAAGGTTTTGGTAGTAGAGTGTGACCACGTTGTGGGATCAGTCTGCGCTCTGGTTGAGCGTATCTCAACCTGCTCCTAAATGGGTCAAGCGGGGGAGTGCTTCGGCACTTCTGCTATGGCCGGGCATTGCACTAAAAGTCCATCCATGGTGGTAACATCCCCTTCTTGTTAAATGATCCCTTTGCTTGCAACGGGGGACCGGTAAACCCGAACGGGTAGGTACGGTCTAGAAAGATTCCCCGAAGTACCAGGAGGAAAAGGGGTATACGGAAAGAATGCCCCATTATACTATCAACCAATACCACTTCTTGCTGCGATCAGCACTCACACTTACAAAACTAATTAGAGAGAGAGAAAATCATTTGAAATTATTTAATTTTATTTAAAAAAAAAAACAGAAAATTGAAATATCAAACTGGAAAATCATCTCAATAAATTGCAGTTAATAAAGGCGGTTTGCAACATCCGACAGATAAAAGTTTTCAATGACGTTCCAATAACACGCTTAGGTGGGCTATGGATTACAAAATTAAGAACAATAGTTAAATAATTTAAAAATTGGCTGAACATTTACTTTTAATTGACAAGCAAGAAAGGGAAGGGAAGAAAAACCAAAGATGAAACTATTAAAAATCATTAATAAAGAAATAGAAAATCGGTCATTCACTAATAAAAGAGAAATATTGTTAGTGCAATGGACAGAATAAAAATGGGAATATAAGAAAACAAAATTATGGTTCAAAAAAAAAAAAATAAATCACAGAAGATATTGGAAAAATTGTAGTGGACAGAAAATAGAAAAGAGTAAAACACTTATAAGGGCGACAGATGGAAGATAGAATAAGAAAATCTTTGAGTGCTAACCCGATAGTTACAAAGAGAAAGTGGGTGAGGCCATCAAATAGATGGGAATATGAATTTAGAAAAGTCTGTGGAGAAGTACTTTGGCATCATTTCACATGGGATAGAATAGCAAGAGTAAGATAAATAAATACTTATCTATACAAAGAATAATATAGCTAGAAATAATATTAAACAATAAACAAAATTAAATAAAAATATTATTATATAATAGTTAAATAATATGACAATTATTCCAATAAAATCTAAGTCCAAAGTTGTTTAATCAATAGTGAGAAAAAGTGATTTTTGACTCTGTATAGATTAAAAGTAATTACAATGTTGCCAACTTATCAGTTAAACAAATGTTAAAATGAGCATGAAATTGAAAAAAATATATAGATAATATTAAAATAAAGTAGATGTTCTTAACAATATAAGATATTATAAAATTTTGCTGAACTTGTTACACACTCAGAATCCTACAATCTTTCTTAAGTAATCTTCCCTCTTTTCAATGGCCAACAATCTCTCTCTTAGAAATTACCGTACATGTCTTACCAGTTTTTTTTTTATATCGTTTTTATTTAAATAATTTTCAATGATGTAAGAAAAATAAATAATAAAAGCGAGATTAAATTTCTTATAAAACTTTTGGTTCTTCAAAACCAACGCTTGTGTGTGTAAAAGTGACAGTTAACTTCTTATCAAATAAATAACTACGATATACTATAAACTATATATATATATATATATATTGAAATATTAAACATAATGGTTATATATAGCAAAAGACGTTAACAATCATATATGTAATAGGATCCGAAGAGAGGGATCCCAATCAGAGAGAGAGAGAGAGAGAGAGAGAGACAGTCTCACTTACTAGTTTAGGCCAGACTAAAGTGGGAGAAACTGTTTAAAACAGCTGTGCCAGCCATAAGAGGGAGTCTACCGACAGTCTTGCAGCAGAGTTCATACAGCAGTCACTAAGCGTCAACAACCTTTGTCTTTACCTTCGACTACCATTTTATATATTTTAGTGTAAAGTCCAGATAGTTTGTGCTACTTTTCGATTATACAGTGTTCAGTTTTACTTCTAGTTTATTTATCTATACAACCCATTATCTCTCCTTCTGAAACCATATATATATATATATATATTTTAGAGAGTTTAGTCCGCATAAAGTTTCCAACACTCACCCGGGATGACAAATAAACCTCAAACTTTTTTTATGATATACGGATTATTTGAAACGTTATTCAAACGTTTAGAGATATTCCCTGGAAGATTCGAATTAGGATAAGTTAGACTTATTGATCTAGTAGGATAGTCCGCATTGCGACCATTGAGATAGATGACACTGGAGCCAGCATCACTAATAATAATAATAATAATAATAATATGAATTCTCTTCATATAACATCATAAAAACATAAACCTACCTACCTTAACTACTGCAAATATTAGTACGCATGCGTGTAGAACTGTGTAGACTGCTTGTGCAACAAACAGCATTCCGAAACATTTTTTCATTTGTTTGTTAACTCTAGAAAAACAACAATAAATATTAAATTATTAATGTTGATAAAAATCAGTAACGGTAGATTCGTGAAACTTCTACGTATTTAGAAAATGGTTTCTTTTATTCTAGTTATTTTTTCTTCTCTTCTATTCTATCATTTTAAAAATAAATAAATATAATGTTTATAGTAAACTTTTAGATAAATTTATTTAATCAACAAAATCTGCAAAAAAAAAAAAAAAAATTAGAATCATAGGGAAAAAAAAGGTAAAGTAAAAATCCAGATAAACTCCCTTTGATTAAAACAGAATTCATCAGGCTTTGTTTAGAATAGTGGACATCCCAAAAAGAAATCAATTAGCAGTACATTCTCCAAATTGTAACATTCTGTAAACTCAGTGTAGGCATTTAGTTAATTTCATTAACACACAACTAGTGTGTACTATGTACTCTGGCTGGTTATTCAAGCTCTTTTCATTTAGTTCAGAATAAAGCTATTCACTTTGATAGTTTAGTATCAACATTATTATGCTGGCTAAAGGTTTATAATAGTGAAATTTCCTCCTTCCAAGTTTTATTTAGAAATGTTTTATTATGATTATGCAAATGATAATAATATCTTATTACTTTTTATGAAAAATAAAATCGCTTTAATAATTCTATCAGTTATTTCACTTGTAGTAACGTATTGAGATTGAATCAGTGGCTTATTATAAACCGACGTTTCAACCATTATGCAACAAGCTTCTTGACCGTGAATAACTCGTGTGATTGTTGATGGTTGTTACAATTGTTCATTAGTGCCAGTTAATCCTTTGAAGTAGTTCTCTTATTAAATAATCATTCCGTTACTTCATAGCGAATTGTTAATATATTTTTATAGTATACCTAGTTGTTTCTAAATTTATATTTTTAAATCTTATATTTAATTTTTATATTTCTTCTCCCCAAAAAGTACGTGGCAAGAATTAGAGTGATTTACAGGACAAGGCGAGACCTAACATTCATCTTCATCTTGCACGTAAATGGCCGTTTGCAGGGAGGTGGGTCTTAATTTTGGTTACTATCCATATGATCAGCTATTGCATGACGAGATCCGAATCTTCGCTCTGCCAAAATTGCAGCTTTGTTTTGTTGATACCTACAACTACCCACATCGATTATTGCCTTTGTTGGTCTAATAGCAGGCTATCATCGCATTCTGAAGAAGCCAATAGCAATATGGGCGAAACGTCGGTTTATAAGAAACACTGACATGGTGTTTTGCTAAAAATGATAAAATAAGCTTTCCACTTCTTGAACTAACAAAGTAAAGTAATCAGAGAATTTTTTATTGTTCTGCGGCATAACCACAAAGTAAGGCCTATTTTTTCAGGAGGGCAATAACGTCCAAAACCACTAATCAGATGTCGTTGAATGGAGACGGAGAGCAAACAAATCTTAATATATTTTATTAATATTAATACATAAAATAAAATCCAAGGCCAATAACGGAAATCGAACCCAGTACCACAATATATCTCAGCTTTGCTGTCCACGTCTTTTAATTATTCAGCAATGTGTTGCCTCCATGAAACAACAATAAATTGTCCCTAATTCTTAGGAAGGAACATTTTAAAAAATCACGTATATATAGAAAGTTTTTGGAATAAAATTCATTACACCGGCTAAAATAATGCTAAAAATTGATTCATTCAAAAAATGTCTTTTAAAATCTTTCAAACATTCTTCAAAAGTAAAAAAACTGGAAAAAAGGAAAAAGAAAAAAAGAATTTGTAATAGGATTCAAATTTCAGGTAGGTTTCAGTGGTAGCGTACTGGATTCCCACGCGGAGGTCCCCGATTCGAATCCAGCTATGCTGTACTTAGATTTTCTTTTCCTATGACCTATTATAGCTCGTTGTCGGGTGATGGGCAGTGCTGTTTGTAACGAGAGAATATTGTCCGGAAGCCGGCAGTGCACTGAAAAGGCCCTAGATATGACCATAGATATGAACGCGCCTTCAATAAAAAATTAAAGGAAAAAAAATCTGTGAAAGCAAGAAAGTCGGTAGGAAATGTGTTCTCAGGAAAGCACCGAGTTCTTCCATAAGCCAAAAAGACATTTAACAATGGATACTTATTCAGTCCCAGGATTGGTACCAGGTATTTCCGCTGTGCCAATCAGAGGACTGCCATTAAATGTGTTTGAAAAATTATTGAAGAACATTTATTCCATAAAATTTATAATCTATAACTAAATCGAAAGAGTGTTTTTGATCAGTATTTACTTCATGTTAAAGAAATTACTAAATCTTTTATAAAGAGATTCCTTTTCTCTTAAAGCCGTTAATTAATAAACTTTAAAAGAAACTTAAAGATGAGTTACAAACTTACTTTTTAAACAATTATTTCAGATCAATTTTGTAAATTACATAATTAGAAAAATCTCTCTTTGTGAATTTTTGTAATAACAACTGTTTAAAAACACAAATTAATATTATACTTATAAAATTCACCTTAGTAAAACCACATGTATTTCCATAACTTGATATAATCTGGCTTGATCTGACCATTTACCACTACCAAGATTTGAAAGAATTATTCTAATTTTCTCAATATGTGTGATTACCACAATGACACTCATTGGAAATATTGTGTCAACTAATGTATGCGTTGCAGCACAGAATAGTGCGCTCAATAGTGTTAAACAGAATGCTGTAAATTAGAATAAACAGATAAATAGAGTTGATAATTATCAGATAAATATTTTGTAAGATTAATAGAAGATTTTTAGTTACTTGTGAACAGAAATCGATATGGAGATTATTATGGGATAGAAAAGGATATGCAGTGGTTTATGATTAGTGATGTATATGAAGATAGTTAAGAATAGAGTTGAATCTGAAGATACTAATGAATAGAGATGCATAATGAAGATAGTTAAGAATTGAGATGGATAATAAAGATACTTATGAATACAGATGGGTATCAATCATAATGGAACAATGGAACAAATTGAAAATTAGGTCGAGTATATCTAGCCAAAACCTCCGCATCGCAAGGTAAATGAAGTTGTAATGGCAAGAGAGATAAGACAGACCCTCTCTGGTACTCTCTGGCTTAAGCAGGCTTGAATGGGAGAACCTGTATATAAGCCAGTGAGAATCTACCTAAGGGATATATCTATCTATCAGATTCAACCATACGTGTCATATCTCTATTCCCACCTTTTATTCTATAAAATCATTTCAAGTCCAGTGCAGTTAGTGTAAACTTATAGCTATATTATAACAGTGTCTTCATATTTCGTTTAATCAACCAAACCTAATTTCTCTCCTCATCAACTCCATCAAGACTAAGAAGAAGAAGAAATCTAGCTAAAACGGGGCATATAAACTTTTTGGTTTTTCATACTGGACAGAAGAGCTCTCTACTTCAGGAGACAAAAATGATGAACATTACTATTAAGGTTTTCATATATTTCTCGTAACCATCATATTTACGATTAGAAAAAATTATCTATGACGTGTGTAGTACCCCACGTATTTTACTTACAGCAATTAATAACGGATCACAGACATTTTTTCTTCAAATTTCAAGACAAATGTTGAAATTTTACAAATCATTTAGCTCCCCATAACATTCAACGTAAATATAACGGTGGAAAACCGTACATTAACAGGTTGCATCCTGAGACATATAAGCCGACAATGGCTATATAGAGCAGGCCAACAAGGTGTACGTCTATCTATCCTTCCGCCTCCAAAAATACTTGTAATGGCAGTTTAAAATTTAAGACTTACGTCGCAGGTTCTTTAAAAATATTTTCAGAAAAAAAGGATCTCAAATAAAAGTGATATACATATACAGGGTGTAACAGCATCCTCTGGCAATACTTTGGGATATGGTTTTTCACTTTATTTGGAACAAAAAATTTCTAATAAACCATGGTCCGATTCGTTCGCCTTGAAAAGTTATTCTTCATTTCCTACTTTTTCTCATAAAATTGATTATATCTCAAAAAGTTTTTCACATAATCATATTCAATTACATCTTTGGAAAGAGCATTAAATTTCCTATAAGAAACAGAAGTTTTATTTTAATTAAATTAATTATAAGGTTTTTCAGAGACTTTAAACTCAGCGCTTCGACTGTTAAAAACAACTTTTCAATATATTTCCTTATTAATTTGTTTAAGGCTAGCGTACGGTCCGGTTACAGAAAATATATCTACATTTCACCAGCTTTCCAACGATAATAAATATCATGGGATTTCTTTCTTGTTTTGTTAAAGAAAATGCGAAATAAATTAAAAAATAACAATATGAAAATTGAGAACTGTTACAAAAATATCCTAAGATTAATTAATTATCCTGGAATGAAGTTTGCAATTCTAACCTCACGATAGAAATTCGTCTAATTCTAATAAATCGAAACATTTGGTCGTGATTTAGCTGGTCATACATTCAAAATGCCACAGTTCCCAGACATAGAATACCGAGTTATGGTTTTTATTTACGGGTTTTGTAATGGCAGCGCGTCAGAAGCTGCAGCTGAGTATGCTCGCCGTTAGTCTAACACGCGCGGGCCTAACAGGAAACCATACAAGCAGCGTATCAAAGACTAGGGGAAACCGGTTCTGTGAGAATTAACTACTGAGGAAACTTTGATCATTCCGTTTGAAACTTTGACCAATCCGTCGGAGATACCTGTGCACCGTCTGATGAGACAAACCTAGCGACAATGCCACTCTGCGTGTGCTAAGGGTAGAATCGTCGTCAGACACATTTAAGATGCGTTGACATGAATTTTCGTCAGAACGGTCAATGTTTCCTCGGTAGTTTATTCTCACAGAACCGGTTTCCCCTAGCCTTTGATACGCCGCTTGTATGGTTTCCTGTTAGGCCAGGATAATTAATTAATCTTAGAATAATTTTGTAACAGTTCTCAATTTTCATATTCTTGTTTTTTAATTTATTTCGCATTTTCTTTAACAAAACAAGAAAGAAACTCCATGATATTACTATCGTTGGAAAGCTGATGAAATGTAGATATCTTTTCTGTAACCGAACCGTACGCTGGCTTAAAGAAATTTATAAGAAAATATTATTGAAAAGTTGTTTTTAACAGTCGAAGCGCTGTATACTTGAGTTGAAAGTCTCTGAAAAACCTTATAATTAATTCAATTAAAATAAAATTTCTGTTTCTTATAGGAAATTTAATGCTCTTTCCAAAGGTATAATTGAATATGATTATGTGGGAAACTTTTTGCGATATAATCAATTTTATGAGAAAAAGTAGGAAAATTGAAAATTTTAAAAATGAAGAATAACTTTTGAAGGCGAACGAATCGGACCATGGTTTATTAGAAATTTTTTGTTCCAAATAAAGTGAAAAACCATATCCCGAAGTATTGCCAAAAGTTGCTGTTACAACCGGTATATATATGTGTGTGTGTGTGTGTGTGTGTGTGTGTGTGTGTGTTTTTGTTTGCAGTTAGCATATCAAGTTTAGAGAAAAGTCGACATATTCGCGAAAATTACACAAATACCATCAGTGAAGTAGGAAATTTGCCTGATGGTTAATTAAGTTCGAGCTTTCTACAAGTTGTCTTTTTTTTAGATACTTTGTTCTCTCTCGCACACAAAAACACATACATTTATATATATATATATATACCTAAACGCATAAATACATACATTAACAAACATACAGTATAATAGCTATAAAAGAATTGTCGATCTTAGAAGACCTCAAAACTTACATTTCCGGTGATACCTCAATTTCGAATATTTGAAGCATTATAAAATTGCTTTCTGACACGTAAAAGACACGTTAATGGACCGTTCCTCACCAAATTTCTTCATAATTTAATTTGAAGAAATTTCAATATTTAAAATTTAATAAATAAAAATATTAATAAAAAAAAAGTAGAACTCTTTCTTTATGTGAGAATTAAGACTTGTTTGCAGCCGAAAATGCCTTAGTAGCGCAGTAAACTATTGGTAAGATAAAGAAGTTCAGTGACGGCAGGAATTCATGGATTATCCGGTTAGCAAGAGGACTGCCTCTTGCTTCTGCCTCTGTCATATTGACTGCAGCATGACAGTTATAAAAGTTTTGTGACAGATATTTAGAACATACGCTCTAAAAGGAGGAAATTCCGGCAACGCAAGTGGAGTTATTCTCTATAGTCAGTACCTTTAATAAAGAGTTTATATAATGATTAACGATTTATAGCTTTTTACAAAAAGATTTTAATTATATTTCAAGATAATACCTGCAAACCAGCCAACTGCATAATGTTGATTCCATGGATAAGCTGTAGGAAATGGGAAATCCCAATGCGAAATCAGATAATATAATGTCCAAGTTCCAGCATTGCAAAACAATAGACTTAAATAATTTACACATGTCCTTAGTGCACCTGCTAAAGGCTCATTTGCCGTGTTGACTTCACCAATATTTTCAGACATTTGGATTAAATTTTTTATATCATTACCGATAAATCGTATATAAAAACATTTTAACGCTGATGCGATGAATGTCATGCTAATAATGAATCCATTGACCTGAAAAAAGAAATAATAAAGTGATAAAAAGATTAGTAATGTTAGATAATTCGTAACAAAAGGTAAGGCGGGGCTAGTTTTTTTTTTTTTTAACTTTTTGAGACTGTAAAAAAATTGAAATAAATAAGTCCAACAAAATGAAGCGAAAGATTCTTCATATTCTCTTGGTCAATTGTACTAATCTACTCGTCATAAAGGAAGGTTAAAATTTAAGATTTGAATAGTCCTATGAACATTCCAGGTCATTAATGTCGTCGTGATCGAATTATGATAAGGTATTTTAGAATCGTGCAAGCGAGCAAAGTAGTGTTTGAGACAAGCATTATAAAAAAAACGGAGTACTTATCGCACTAGGGAATGATGAACTTTATCTTCCAATCTATCTCATGGAAGGAATGCCTGAAGGATCTGATGCCATCTACTTTTAAAATGTAAATATACAAAATTATGTGTATATGCATAATACTTAAGATATTAAACTATACAAAATTAAGATATGAGATTTTACATAGCCTAAGACAAATGCTAAAATGTCGGTGCAAAAATAAATGTACCGGGTTGAAGCACCGAAAATTGAGCTTGGAGTTTTCTGTTCTTAGTAGAAAATATTGGAAATATAATGAAGACCATGAAGGGTGGCTCAGTCAATTGACGATGTTTAAAGGGAAGACCCTATTAACATCACGGTTTAATTCCAATTGCCTTTAAATTCTGGCAGGTTTGTTGGCAACTGAAACTCTCAGGTTTTCTCAAGTTGTTGCTGAATCATCATCTTTTGTACCCTCACAGGAATTGGGTCCTAATTGCTTTTATCAGACTACCGTTCTCACTGCTTACATTTAGGGAAACTGGTGTCATTAAATTTAAGTTATCCTTTTATAATCATTCTCATAAGATAAAATTAAGAGAAAGAAATGGTTGTGTGAATGCCTTCCATGGAATGGAGACATTCGCAAAATTGTCATGCAATGCCTCTAAAGCATCTTAACTATTCTATTTTAATCCAAGTTCAACGTTAATAAACTAAATCTAAATCTTAAATTTCTATCCATGATTTTGCCATGATGTGTGTTAAGAACATTAATAATTCAAGTATATCATAGTGAGTAATTAAATAAGATTGCTAGAAATCGCGCTATAAATTGTGTGATTTTCAAGAATGATCAGCGGTTTATGTAAATTAACGTACATTCTCATTAATAAATGGCACTGATCGAAAGTAATAACTCAATATTAGTTATTTATTTAGGACAGTATAATCTATAAGTTATTTTAATATTAAAAATCTAAAATCTAAAAGTACACATTACATGTAACACATACCTTTCTAGTGAAATCATAATCATCAGTAACAGCCATTTCGATGACCGCTTTTATGGTCAAATAACTCACAACAATTTGTAATGATGGATATAGTATTGGATAAATCCATATTTTTAGTAAATCAGGTAAAGGTACTCTCACACCACGATCCCACCAATAAAAACCTAATAATTTCAATAAAGCTCTTTGTAATGTAAAAGCTTCTAATGTTTTATCACCGCCAACTTTTTTACTTAACCAGAAAACTATCTGAAAGTAATGCTCCATCATAACTGTACTATTATAATGATTTCATAATCTGAATTAAAGTAGACATAATAGTTACGGTTCCTTTTTTTTAAATTTATTAATAATGAATGTATTGATTTCTGACACGTAAAGGACATTATGATATTTTTAATAAGGAATAATAGATTTAATAATCTAGTCATAGTTTTTATCAAGGTTAAATCAACATGCTACTTAAGGTTACTGAGAAAAGTAGTTAAATCAATTTTCTAAAAATCCTTTGACATCATTTTACTTAGCTTTCCATTGATTTTTCATGTAGGATTAAAAGTAAAACGCAGCAAAATAACTGCTGTCCTGATAAGCATTTTTCATAGAAGCTGTCTTTTTATTGTAATTCGATTAGTGTGTATTAATAGAAAGGAAATTTACACAAATTCAAGATAAAAAAAATCAAGAGCTCACATCTTCTTTTCATCGTCTCTTTATAAAAGAATCATTTAATGGACTCTTTTAAGAGAAAAATGTAGTGAGTGTGGAAGGTTAAGGTCATTTAATACTGTTTAGCATGCTATTTCAGAGATTGTCGTCTTTTGAATGGTTGAATGGAAGAAAGATATGGAGGCTCTAAATAAGGACTTCTTCTCATGAAATGAGTTTAAAAAACGATGAATGATTCCTACGCAAGAATTAATATATTCTATACACCCATATTAACAAGGAAAATTAATGTTTCTAAAACGTGTTAAATAATTGTATTTAGTTGAATTGCTTCCATGAAACACCAATTTTTTTAGCCTTCTTATTTATTAATGTTTTATTTCATTTTTACAATAAAAAAACTCTCGACGTTTCGGCTTCTAACTTCGCCATTTTCAAGAATAGAGTTGATTTTGTATAATATAGGACTGCAAGTTGTATATTTGTATAATTTTTATATTTGTGTATTTTGTATAATATAGGACTGCAATTTGTAAAATGTGATTTAATGTGATTTTTTTTGTTTTGTTTAATTATTATGGCAGTGTAGTGGAAGAAAGCAATGAAAATAAATAGTTTAGAGTTTAGAATATTTTATAGTATCCAAAATTGTATTTTAATATTTTATAATTAATTATCTTAGTGCTGTGAATTTACCTTCAAAAAGAGTCGATTTTAGTGTCAGGTACTGTAAATTGGGGGCATTGCTAGTAGGGAAACAAAGGCACAAAATTTAATACAATGCGACTTGGCCAACTGCTTTGTTTAGAGAGCATTCCTTAGAACAGTCTGCCTTCAACTTTCAAATAATACAGTTCAAAAAGAAGAGTCTCACTTCTGCTTTCAAACAAGACAAGTCATATTCTGCTTCCAAAGCCAGAACACAACACTTCAGGTATCGCTCAGTGCCAATGATAGATATTTGCCTTTATTCTAGATATACTTCTGATTTATAATTGTGATACTGTAATGTACTTAAACTTGCTTAAAGAATAATATATGTATTTATAAAACAGTGTTATTTCTTGTTTATTACTAATACTTCATTCTCTCTTAAACTTACATACTTACAAGCCTTTTACTACAACACCGCTCGTGCAACTACAAATACACATCATCACGCCAAAACATTACAGCAGTAAAATTGTTATACATTTATATGAGTTGTCTAAAAATTTAGTATTCTTATACTCACCAACTATATTTTATAAGGAAGTATTGTCTTTATTTCATTTTTTTGTAATATATATTGTATAATTCTCGTAATGTTAGTTTTATAAATTCTTTTCTATTAATAATTTTGTTAATTTTTTTTTTAGTATATACCCAAAAGTTATTATGTAGAAAACGAGAGTGATGGTTATTTTCAAAAATAGCTACCTTTCAGTATTTAAGTTGTATCATCATAGATTAGTTCACCACTGGTTGTTAAATTTATATTTTAAAATTAGTGGTAATTTAAGAATTATGTGTGGTTATTATTTGTTGAAGGTCTAGAATATAAAATTATACTCATTAAAAATTATTTATTAATTAGAATTATTTAAATAATTGATATTTAATTTTTTTCTTACCAAAAGGGAGTCTTTTACTGATTGAACATAGCTGAAATTTTTAGTAGACTAAAAAGCGTAGACATAGGTGTAAGAATTAGGAAAAAATAATTATTTATTTTTGACAAGAGTGTAACTTACCACTTTTACTCACACCCGTTCAGGTTTGCAAACAAGAGCACAAGCGAATGTGATTAATGAAGAGAGTTGCATTAGAAATCGCGTTAAATGTTAAATGTTTTCTACAACAGTTTCAAATTCATTTAATAATGGGTATGAAAACTGTATAAAGAATTTAATGTAAAATTAATTTTATTGGGTGTTTCCCCACTTCCAGGAAGAATTTAGAGACTAGTTTGGACAAAGGGTGACTATAGTCACTAGTTCAATAAATAGATATCGCTGTTTCTAACATGTGCACGATCTCTCTAATGTAGCTGAGGAGAAACTGAAAACATATGCCAGGCTCTGGTGGAGGAAATTGTGAGAGTATGAAGGACAGAGAGATTATCAGTTATCCCTCTCATAATTTCTAATACCAATATTGTTCCCACATGCTTCCTCGACAATATTCTCAATCTTCGTTCCGGATTAGGCAATTATATTGAATTAGGCCGTCATCTTAGATACATTCCGCATTGTTTGGCTGTTCATAAATAGTGAATGAAACTTTGCTTAGTGTAATTCAAGCAATCCAAAAAAAAAAAAAAAAACGGTAAATAATAGTGATGGTTACTTCACAATAATATTTCTCTCTTCATAACACATCAAACCATTTTCGACATTTTTTTCCTCATGCCAAAGATCTTTTTACTTTATGGGAAATATACTGTCTATGACCTCTAAGTAAAACTCCTTTTCTTTCATCTATACTACGAATATGTGTATGTGTGTTTGATGTGTATTATAACTACACTACACTCTCTAACAATGAGTAGTTGCTTTATTCCCTAACTTCGCCCCATAATGGATAGAATATGTTAACAAGCTATCTATCTTATGATTCATGTTTTTAAGGGACTTACACAAAGATTCAAAACTGTAATATCTGCCTATTGACTTGTAATCGCCAGATCAATTATCTAATAACGTAAAATCAATATTAAACTAAGATGACTGTAAAACAAAATTTCATGTATCGCACTTAGTGCTCATTGATTTACAAGAAACACTAAAACAAAGTACTTTAATTCCAAATCAAAGGTACCTCATTAAAACTACAGCATTCTTAAACACAGCCACTTGATATTTTAATTCATTATAATATAGCGTAACGCAGCCAGTGGTGCCATCTAGGAGAGAAAGCATGTACCTCAAGTTCTCTTAGTAGCCGTTGGGAAGCGCTGGCGACGCGCTCTAGTTTTTTCTGGAAGAATTGAGAACATTCTAGATACTTCTCCACCGGTATAAATAGTGGAGTGGGACCACAGAGAGTTGAGGGAGCTTTTCTAGTTAGAAACGAAGTGTACGTATGTGGAAAGTGTCTAAAAAGTGAACAAAGTGAACTTTTGTGGTTTAAACTGTGAATTAATTATTATTAAGTGTTGTATTTATAATTTATTGCGTAAAACAATAAATTGGTGTTAGTCTTATTGAAGTTTAGAGCATTTTATCTATACGATCCCACTTAAAACTATTTGTAGTAGCTAGTTTAGAGGGAAAAACGTTACAATATTTTACGTGAATTTTTGACTATATTTTCAACTATATCTGCATTGTCCTTATACTACTATCTTTGGCTTTTGGACTCTCCTGCGGATTTGGGCGGAGCTTGTTGATTAGGATAGGTAGCGTACTAGGATGAATAATCTGGTGGTGTTTGTAAGTGCATTCTTTTAATAGCGTTGTAAAACATGGTAGAGGGCGAGGATGTATTAATGACGCAATAATGGTGGCGATATGAGATACAGAGCATAACAGTGTTTTTCCAGCTATTACGTGAGGAAATGTTTGCACCCTACTCTCCAGCGATAGGATCTCTTATTTTATTTATTTATTTTTTTTGCCCATCGACATCGCAGGCCATTAGCGCCATATCTATGATTTTGTCTCTCAATCTGGGATGGCACTAGAGGTGCCTACGACGTCCATAAGTACTTCAAATGGAAGTTGTGTGGAGCCCAGTTGATGATTCAACCGTCATCCTCCAACACAATACCATCGAAACCAGTCGATCGGTAAGGAAAACGACGGTGGTATATTAGTGCCATCCTTTCCTTTTTCTTTCATATATGGGATGGGATGGGATGAGGTTCTACCATCCTTCGCAACATTTTATTGTTTCTTTGCTTTAGTCTTTATTCTATTCTGTTCTAATTACATCAATATTGTTTATAAAAGAGCCATTCTCAGTTAACCCGAGAATATGTAAATATGTTTTATAAACTTGAAATAAATTGAAATAGAGTGAGTATATAAATTTATGCTACCATTTCACTTTCACACTTAACCTAAACACATTCACGGAAACTCTTTCGCTAATAAATACATCCATACGTTACTCACTCATGGAGGGAGTACTTGATATTCCTCTCCCCTCTTATTAAGATCCTTAACCTATCTGGACTTTAAGTCTATGATACAGATTAACATCCCTCAAATAAGAAAATAGCTCCCCTATAAACGGAGAACCCACTTTAACAAGCAAGTTCTCTATGTTCTCGCAGAGCTTGAAAACCTTCCAGTATATGTGCCATTGATTCTCGACATAATCTGCACCTCGGTCTCCTTCTACCTATTAATAGGTACCCATGAGTCACCCGTATATGTCCAATTTGTAGTCTTTTTAGTATTATTGCCCCACTTTGTGAGAAATTCTGTTAGTAAATTTGTTTTATTTTTTATTTATGTTTTCCAGAGTTTTTATTTTTTGTTTTTTCTTTTAATTTAAGACGCGTCAACATCTATGGTCATTAGCGCCCGGAGACTTGTGAGAGCACTGCCGGTCTCTGCACAGTGTTCTCTCGCTACAGACAATACTGTCCGTCACCGGACAGTGAGCTGTAGAGGCTCCTAGGAAGAAAAAATCTAAGGGTAGCCACTGGACTCGAACCCGGGACCTCCGCGTGGGGGTCCAACGCTGTAAAACCACTTAGTTAATCCCTCCCCAGTCCAGTGTTTAAAATATATTAAAATTAGGTAGTAGATAGATAATAAGAACATGTGTTGTAATAATTAAAAAGGTGATCGATAATAGATCTCAGTAGTGATATTTGAAGGTTGCATTGCATTTTTTGAAGAGAATTTAAATGTTTACAAATATTCCTTTGTAATTAATCAATGTTCAGTAAATATAAATGATAAGGGAGTTTCTTTTGCATAAAGTTTTGATTTATTTTGCAAAATACTACAATTGGTAGCAGAGCGTGGTTTGGTGAATGAAGTTCAAGGAGTAACTACCTTAGAAGTCACATCTGTAAATTTTCTTTAGATAATCAGATCAATTTAGTGAACACCTAAGGCTGAACTACGGGCTGGGTTGAGAGGGTTTTCCAAATGGATAAATAAAAATAAACCTTTGTTGAAAAGAAATAATAAAGAAAAAACAAATATATAACAACAAAAAATGACTCAAAGTAAAATAAATAAAAAGGGACAGGAAAACTGGGCGCCACGCTATAGTAAATCAAATTGATAAAAAAAAAGAAATAAAAGAAATTGGAAAATTACTTACGGCAACAGCGAACCGTAGTAGTGTATAAGTAATTTTAGTAATCAGCTGTTCTGCTATCTCTCGTCACAATTAATACACCAAGGTTGAATGTAGATACGTACATATATATTTAAAATTCATTATTTATTTAAAAAAACATTTCATACATCAAGGAAAATTCCACCCTAAATTTTTGGAAAAATAATATAATCCCTATTCCAGGTCCTGGAACATATACAGTGATCAGATAAACAAAATAATGTTATCAATAAGAAAATAATTACAAAAAATATTTGAGTTAAAACTAAGTACAAAAAAATAACGGCTCGAAAATTATATGCTTAGTTATCTATGAAATTAAAAACAAATAATTATAAACTATCATTAAAATAAATTAAAAGTCTTCTTTTATAAAAAAAAGAACGAAACTATTCAGTATGTATGTAATACCTTGTCTATTATTTTCCACATTTAGGTAGCCGCCGGCTCATTTCAACTATTGTTCCTATATGGCTGATTAAATATAGAATTTATAGGAGTACTTACTATGACCAGTTTGGTTTTTATTTCTTTTTATTTTTCCTCTGAGTTTCCAAATCCACCTTCTTCTCTGTGGTATGTCTTCTTCTTCCAGACGAACCGTCAGACGGGCAACACTGAGGAGAGCAAGTGGGTACTCCAAATATCCGGCAGTGCCGTTAAAAAAAAAAATTCAAAGCACGAGCTCTTCTTCGGCCAAGCGGCGGCTAAGAACGAACTGTTCTCTAGCGCGTACAAACGCACGTAACCTATCACACAGTTGTGTTTATATGCTAGTCCAAACTTCTAATTTGCCCTTAGATAATGTACAGCCGTACTATAAATTATAAATTTAAAATAAAATATAATTCTTTTTTTCAACTTATTTAAATTTAATGTAATCGTTATTTATGGCAGTTACAAGGTATCTATTGTTTATTTATTTCATTCTGGACTAACACCCAGTACTTATTTGTAATGTGGATTTGATTGCATATACACCTTTTGGAATGGAGAGCAAGTGGTAACTCCAAATAACTATGATGTTTGGTCGATGAGAATGGAGCCCTAGTAGCCAAGGGCTTTTGGGAAGAAGTCATCTTAACAGATTGTCCCGAACTAACAGATCCTAATAATGTCCTTGAACAACAGAAAGTGAAAGACTGGAAGAAAAGGAATAAAGAAGCTTTGTCAACAATTATACTTCGTGTAAGTTCTGAACTTTTACTTTCAGTAAAGGGTCTGAAAACAGCAAGGGAATGTGGGAACCACTTAAAGTAAACTATGAAGGGATAGGAGAAGAGAAGGCAGTGGATTTGCTCTTTGAATTACATAAAATCAAAATGAAAGATGACGAGAATGTCGACTAATATCTTAATCGGGTCATGTGTCTCAATAGGGAGCTAAGTAGTCTAGGGAAGGAGATATTAGAACGCGAACTCATTAGATACGTAGTTGACGGACTCCACATACTTATAATGCTATAATTAACCAACAGAAATATAAAATTCAGCGAACTTAGACAAACTTTGCTATCGTTTAAAAAGAGGGTAATCAAGATTCCGATTAGTGAGCAGGCTCATAAAGTTTTTTGACAAAAATGTAATGCGTTGTTATATTTGCAACAGAACAGCCCACTTGAAGCACCAGTGCTGATATAATAAGGATCGTCAGCCAAATGGGCAAAGACATGAGAAGTCTGGGGATAAAGCATCTTTAGTAAAAGAAGATAAGGTCGAATTCGCGTTACGTTGTTTTGACAGCAAAGAACACGACGAATGGTATCTGGACTCGGCCTGTACCTCGCACATGACACCTAACACGACTATGATTTCGGATAGCACTAAAGAGATTAGGCAAATAAGTGTGGCGGAGGATGGAAGGGATCTCTGGTCGACTTATAGAAGCCCTGTGAGGGTAACAGCATAGGTAAATGGCGTAGGAAGGAATTTAAAGCTGGAAAAGGTACTTGGGGTGCCGAAACTTCGAGATAATCTTCTCTCGGTACCAAAAATTGTTGATAAAGGGTATACGGTTACACTCAGCAAGGAAGGAGCGGAAATAATCTTTAAAGATGGAATTGTGGTCTGTATGAGCGAGTTCGCCAATAATTTATTTGCCGTCAGATTGTCTCAAAGTACGGTTTGAAGGAACCTGTTTGAATATGTTTGAAGGCCAACGAAACGGACTGCACGCTCTGGCACAGAAGGATGGGCCATGTTCATTACGACAAACTTAATCATATGGTAATTTACAAGATTATTACGGGAATAGAGATTTTGACAGGGGAGGCGAATGTTTGTGAATGCCGTTTAACAGGAAAGATGATGAGAAAGAGGTTTTACACACACGAATGGACAACTTGATGTAATATATATTGATTTATGTGGATCTGTTAATACACCAACGCTTGGAGGGAATATTATTTTATGCTTGCCATCGATAGTTTCTCAAGAAAATATTTTGTCTCCTTATTAAATAACAAAGCGGAAAAATAGTCGAGTTATTTGAAAGGCTGGAAAATGAACTATCTTCTAAAATTGAAATAATCCGAACAGACAACGGAACTGAGTTTGTGAATCAAAAGATAAGCGATTATTTAATGAAAAAGGTTATCAAGCATGAAAGAACGGAATTCTATTCGCCACGAAGTAACGGAGTTGCTGAAAGAGGAAATAGAGTACTTCTCGACACAATACGTAGACTGTTAGAGACGGAGATCTGCCGGAAGAATTTTGGGGTGAGACTATAATAACTGCCGCCTATCTTCGCAATATAACGCCAGATAAACAAAGAAACGCACAGATAAAACTCCACAAGAATTATGGAGGCAAAACACCAAATGTAATGCATTTGAGAGTATATGGCCTATTACAAAATTAACAAACCAAAACTTGCCCAAATTACAGTCAAGAGCAAAAATAGGAGTAATGGTTGGCTACTCTCAAACCAGGCAAGCCTATCGCATTTATGATCAAGACGACGGAAAAATCCACGAAACCAATGACGCTATATTTATTGAGCATATAAGAAGGTGGACCGACAACGTAGAAACCTATAAAAATAAAAATTACAAATTATTACCGCCAGATCCAGAAACGTCAGGCTAAGATTCAGAAGAGGATAATCAACATGAAGATGAAGAACGAAACATTGTAAAACATGATCAAGAAACAGAAAAGGGGCCAAAGAGGAACCGAAGGCCACTTATATGGCATAATGATATACGGCAGAGGAACCGCAAAATTATTCTGACGTCCTTAAATCACCGAATAAGGAGGAATGGTTGCTAGCGATGCAGGAGGAACTTAATAATATGAGAGAATTTAATGTATGGGAAGAAGTCGACAGACCAGAAGACAAGAAAATCATTAATAGCATGTAGGTTTACCGAACAATTATTATCATGATTATATCTGTCAAGGCGCACAAGACCTGACATTGCCTATACTGAAAGCAAATTATCACAATATAACAAATATCCTAGGGAAACACATTGGTTTGCAATAAAAAGAGTGCTACGATACCTCCAACGGACGAAAACACTGGCAGTGAAATTAGGTATTGACAACGAGAAGGTTAAAATTTTTGCAGATGCTGGTTGGTGTACGACGGCAGACGCGAAGTCATTCAGCGGACATATTGTTACCCTTGGAGGAAAAGTCGTCGGTGGAGAAGTGGGAAGCAGAAGCTTGTTGCCTTATTGACGATGGAGGCTGAACTCATGGCTATCTGCAAAAGTATTTGTGACGCTTCATGGTACGAGAGTCTCCTAGAAAAGCTACAGGCGGAAAAATTTTTGGAGAGGCCTATACCAATATATACAGGTAGTCAGCCTGGTTATCGTCTGTCACCTGTTATCGTTGTTATCGTCTGGATCAACAACGGGGAAATCAGTTCGAGAACCAGACATATCATTTTGCGAAGCAGGCTGTGGATGAAAAGAAAGTAAGGATCATTCATCGATCGAGCGACATCCAAACTGCGGACAACCTCACCAAGGAACTTCCAGGTGAGGTAATGAACAACCATTTAAGGATTATCAATGTTACACAAGGACAGATCTATGATTTAATATTAAAAAAGTATATATATAAAATAAAATAGATATAAAAATAAAACCAAAATAGAATAAATTAATAAATAAATAAAATAAATTTAGGAAGGAGAGTGTTATGAAATGTTTTAATTTTTATTAATGTTTGCCCGGTGTTTAAAATATATTAAAATTAGGTAGATAGATAATAACATATGTTGTAATAATTAAAAAGGTGATCTCAATTGTGACATTTTTTTGGAAGGTTTCATTGTATTTCCTTGTTGAAGAGAGTTAAGAACGTTTACAAATATTCTTTTGTAATTAATCAATGATCAGTAAATATGTAATTATAAAGGAGTTTCTTTTGCGTAAAGTTTTAAATTATTCTGCACAATACAACAATTTGTTTATCGTAGATTGTTGTACGCTTGGTTTTGGGATCTCCTATTAATATTCAAATTAGATTCCTTTAGACAAAAATAAGAATGTAAATATTTACATGCTGATTCAAATACATGAGAACTGTATCGGCAATATGAGGTCTTAAAAAAGGAATTTTCAGACTTCTCTTATCACTGAAGAAAATTTTTGTGTAGTAATCTTAGCTTAGTACACTGCCGCAAGACTTTTACTTTTCAGCTTTTCTAAGCAGCTTCTTTGTAGAACCATTGTTTGCTGATGTTGAAGAATCGATTTGAAAACAAACCGACAAAAAGTAGTTACGTGTTGTTTGGATTTGTATATAATTTCACCAAGTTAATAATAATAATCATTTAGCAGACAAACTCCTCAATTTTTATTGCTATAATACAATGGGAGAAGAAATAATAAACGAGTAAATAAATATAAATACCCTTTAGTCATTACCTTAATTATATCTCTAATTTCCCCCTGCCACAATCATTTATAGTAAAAATTGCTAAAAGTGACCGTTGTTATGTGAGGTCATTGAACACATTATACAAGCATGTTCAGTACAGGCTAGAGATATTTATTTGGAATTTATTACACTATCAACTGGACCGTCCCTATAATGGGTCAATTAATTGCTAAACGAACCAGAATAGAAAGACGGGGTCACTTTAAACAAGCTCTAATATATTTTGAAAATAGAATTTTGACATAATAGATCGATATTGCTACAACAACCAACCTTGCCTTCTTTGCCACTTAGTGCGAATTATGAGAGTAGATAAAATAAAGAATTTTACCACACAACGATATCAAGTTTACATCGTCTAAATGAAATAGTGTCAAAGATGAAAATTATAATTATACAAAAATAATAAATAAAAAAATTTCGTTTATTTATAATTTTGTTTTCATCTGATTTCCATTTTTTTCAGATGTCACAATTATTTGTTTCAAAGTTTCCAAAAAAAAAGAAAATATGTTTTACTTATTTATTTGAGTACATCATACATTTAATGAAATACATACATGTTGTATTGTTTGATTTGTTTTTCTTATTTAAGTACTTTATCATTATTGTTTACAATTATTATCACATAAATTTTAGTTTACTAATTTCAAAATATACTGTTTTATTTTTATGAATGATTCTACTAGAGATATCTTGCTATTATGTTTACCCTGCATGTTTGGATCTTTTGTCCCAGACAGATTTCTACTGAACGTATTCATCTACGCAGAAGTTTCACTATGAAGAGGCGTAGTACATTGATTTTGGCTTAATCTAACATAGTTAATTTGGAAAACGGTATAAGTAATAAGTAAAAATTTATTCTAAAAATGAAAACTCTAGTCAAACACCCTTGGAATCATCAAGGCATGTCATTAGGCCCGAGTTTCATCGCACATCATCACCATGTTACTGGGAATCTCCTCCAAAAACACCTAATAACCGTAGATATCCCATTTTTACTTACGACAATGGATCAACATTTTAGATACTTCCATCAATAATGAATATGTGATCATTCACAGATGAAACAAGAAAGATAAGAACTCTGATAAATGAAATTTATAGAAATTCACTTAACAAGTCACTTTGTCAAAGTTAGTCTACTTTTGCGCCAGATATTTATTTCAAGTTGAAGTCCTCAAGTGGATTTTTCCAATCAAGCTTTTCTACATTAGATGATGATGATTATCCATCTCAATTTTATCCTATTCTGTTGAATGATAAAGATTTTTGCAGTATTAGAGATCGAGAAATGAATAAATTAACAAGAAAGTCAACAATTTTCAATTATAGTTCTGATTCATTAAGCGTTAAGTTTAGAAATAACACGCTGATAAAACGCGAAACTGATACGGGAGAAAAGAACTTATGCTCATGCAATCATATCATTCTGCCCCCTCCTTCGAACCACAACTTTCAGTGTCTAAAATTCAAGAAAGATTTAATACTAAAATAACTTTCTTAAATTAAAAAAAAAAAAATAACTTCGACCAATTAAAGTTGTGTCCATTTTAAGTAATTATTTATACTTTTCTGTCAATCAAAAAAAAAATCTTGGTTAAAATTTAATATTCGATTTGATAATTATTTACAATAAATGTAAATTTTGTAATGAGAGTTAAATAAACTTTTATTATTGAGATATTAAAAAAAAAAAGAAAACCTAATTTAGATTAATAAACTATAATTATGTAGTTGGCCAAACTATTGATTCAATCCATGGCACATAATAGGCTACCCTTGTGTAAACCCCTGGAGTATTTGGTAGACCACAATCTCGACCAAATGAAGTTATACCAATCTGCGTCTTCAGACAGTGTTTCTCCAACTGTATAACTAGAGGTCCACCAGAATCACCCTGTAAATAAACCAGATAACAGTTATATACAAGTTAGTAATAATAATTGTAATAAAACATTATTGTGAAATCTATACATAAAATCAAGGCCAACCACTTATTCAGGGGACGTTTTGCGCTATGGGGAATTACTTGGATTTGGTGAAATCATACAAATTATAAATCACATCGCACACTTCCACTTGGATAAGTGTTAGAAAGTCTCATAAATTACAAAAAGAGAATGGTTTTCCATTAAGAGATCTGTTTGAATTTCTACGTACCTTTATGACTAGTTGGATGTTTGTGTAAAGAGTAAAAGATTCAAGGCGACTTGAATAATCTATTACGGTTTCCTTTGCTACCAATGTTTGTCCATAGAATGAAGTGTCTGTAAAGTTACAATGTTGAATGTGCGTTGCAGTGAGTTGTAGTAAGTTGAATGTGTGTTGTAGTGGGTTCGCTAAACCTAAGGAGCTGTAACTTGTAACTGCAATCCTTATCTATGTGTGTGAAAGATGAAAGTATCAGTGTAAAGAGTCCGTGTTGTTTGGCTGGGATATACCCATCTGGAGGTCAATACCCCTGAAGAACTGGCTAATCCACTTCCCTTTTATCGTATATATTAAGAGACAGAAGTTTAACAGAATTCAATGAAACTTGACCTTAATGATCCTAGAAATAAGACTCACAAATCTGATTCTACGATTGAATAAAACAATGTTTTCCAGTAACTTCGTTTCCAGCAGCAATGTCGTGGCAAAGCCGCAACCAGATTACCCATGCTTTACCTTATCATTTTCGAGGATCCGCTAGCAGAGATGAATTAGACTAGTTGTTGTTCTGAATTTTTTTCGACTTGTATGCATTCTGATTTCAATTACAATGAGTGGCTCAATCACAATGGCAGCCATATATTCCCATCAAAATAAATATGTTATTTCTTTTGTTATTTTCCTTTTTATAAATAAATAAATAAATAAATATATATATAACTATGTATCTTCTATCTTTCAATCTATCTATTTACTCAGGAGGCTCACTCTCCAACTAATGTCAGTGTATCGTAGCCCCTTTTGTTATTTTGCGAAAATTGACTGGGCCGTCGCTAGTCCCAAGCACAAAGAGGACAGCACTGGACATTCTTATGAAATTCTTAAAGAAACATTTATAGATAACTATATTTGAAATCATCATCATAATCGTGCGCCTCTTCTACCGCCTTAGCGATACATTTCCTCCACCCCTCTCTGTCTTCCACCAATGCTCTCATATCCCCCCACGCAATTCCTCTTTTCCCGCACGCCTCTTTTATACCCTCTTCCCACCAGCGTCGCGGTCTACCCCTTCCTCTCCGTCTCTCTCTACCTGTGCTTCATATGCCATTCTAGCCGCTCTGTCGGAATCCATCCGTAGAACATTTACCATTTATTTCTATTATTTCTTCTGCTGGCTGTATATTCAAGTTGAATCTTATTATGGCATTACGAACCCCGTTCCTTCTTATCTTCCTCAAATACCTAATTTCAGTTGCCTGTATTCTTCTTTTATGCTTCTTGGTCAAAGCCAGGACTCCGATGAGTAAGTGATTATAGGGAGGAACGTTGACCTATAGACTGAAAGCTTGGTTTTCTTAGACACCTCCCTGTCACTGAGGAAACTCTTCCTGTCCGCGCTAAACATCCTACCTGCAGCACCTGTTCTTTCCCTAATTACTTCGTCTACGCATCCATCCTCGCTTAGATGTGCACCCTGACTTGTGATTATTTAATTTCAGCTGCACAGGGGTTCGGCCTGTGTCACTCTAAACGAGTTTCTCGAACCTTAGGGACGGTAGGACCTTATTACAGGTACACTTGTAATAATTAACATATTAAACAAATTAACAATTTAATTAATGACTAGTAGAAGGTTGGTACATTTCGTTAAAGAGTGTCATTAATTTATTAAAGTTCAACTTTCCTTTATTCTACAATTATTCTACAAATAATTCTTAATTCAAGAAATAAAATCAATCCATTGTTCTTGAACAACATACAAAATATATAATATAAATTTTCATCCTTTCATAAAAGGTTTTAATGAATGGAGTATTTATTTATTATTCCATATTTCATATCCATTATTAAGAAAATCAAGCCGCTTCCATAAAGTAACAAGTTTTTTCGGCCCATTCCTCGATCCTATGAAAAATACTCTTCCACCATCTAAAGGAGAAACTCTAAATAAATCTAATAAAATTACGACTACCTCTAACTTCTGTTTCTTCTAAGTGGGTTATAAATTGTTGCAATAAAAAACGTTGTTAACATTTGAAAAATTTCTTTTCATAAAACCTTTCTAGAAAATTTGAAAAATATTTTTACGTAATCAGGAATTAAAATTCTTCTTTTAAGAAATATGAATATTTATTTTATATTTTGGTGTAATTTAACATATTCAATTACATAGGCATTGCTTTAACCAAAATTTGTTTTTTTTTTTATGTATATCGAATTTGTATTAATATTTTATTCAATCGAAATTTTTCTTTCAGCAACAACAACAATAACAAATTTATTTATATTCACTTTCTTTTTATTATGATATTAGTAACGGATTACTGTGTCAACAATTTGCTACAAGCAAAGAGGGAGCTTCCCAGTAGCGCTATAAACGAGCGATCATCATTGGTACTGGATCATGGAGTGCAAGTTAAAAAGAATTTCGGCTTGAGATTTCTGGAATAGTTTGCATAGTAGAGTTCAGGATGACACAAGCAAATAATAAGTTCATGTCGAAATAAATTCAATGGAATTTCCATTACTTGACTTTAAATAAATATTTCTAGAAACAAATTACTCACTGCCATCTGCGCAAATATTTTGGAAAAGTACACAGAAATCCTTCTCATGGCATACGATCGCAAGGTTTTTCATCAAAATTGCTGCCTTGACTGCCATATCTTCTTTGGACTCGTCGAGTTGCCATCTCAGCTAATCTAAGCAGTTAACAGACGCTTAAGGTTTCTCCCAAGAACAACATTGCTGGAATTATACGAGCAAAGGAAGGGTTCTTCGAAGAGAAAACGAGGTAGCGTTTGTGTATACCTCCCGCTGCTAGTACAGGTTTCATTAGCGATTCTCTAAATGTTGACGCATATTTGTGGATTGCCCTTAATAGCTCAAGTAATTTCTTTTCTTGTAGTTCTGTTCACAAGTAAATCGTACTGCATGTGATTAGCTTCTCCGATTGTTTAGCAATCTAAAGGTAAGCCAAGGACTCCAAATTGTTTTTCAGCCGTTTATGGAAGTACTCTTATAGAAAGTAGGAACGAAAGTAACTAAGTTTTTTACCACTAAATCTATTTTACCGCTTCCATAGATAACAACTGTTTCGTTACTTCTTGCTGACCTTGGCTTTTGTTTATTTAATTTAAAGTTCTAACATTAATTAACGCATGACATTAATTCCCTCAATATTTGTTTCTTTTAATTAACTCTGCATTTATATAAAGTTATATGTATATTTAAGGCTTAATATTATTTATATATTTAATTATTATATTCCGCCATATTTAGAAGTAATAATTGCAGAATTTCAACAATCACGGAGTTAAATAAAATTTTATTTAGGTTGAAACAAGCACAACAAACTACACTCCAATAAACTAAACTAAGCTGAAATAAAATATGTATAATCTATCTCGTACTTACTGAACATGCATCCTTACCGCCTTCTTTCTCACCGGCGCATATCATGACATTCGGATCGATACCTTGTGGTATTTTAGTGTCTTTATAGTTTTCATATAATCTCTTACATTCCGTCCCATTAACCAAAGTGATGTCCACTTCCTGAAGTTTTGAACTTACATCTCCAGCTAGACACAAACAATTTTTTTGTTAAAATAGTATTCAAATCGACAGGTCTTAAAATTATAATGAAATGTTTATAAGGAGCTCTTTCAGATAGGAGAGGAATGTACGGTGAGAACGTTGAGACTAAAATTATTGAAATTGAAAAATTTCAGTCTCAACGTTCTCAATGTACACTCCTCTCCTACCCAAAAGAGTTTCTGAAGAAGCCCACAAATGGTACCCGAAACGTATAGCAACGAAGAATTCTTTTCTTTAAAAACTTCTCTGGCCATTGCCATAATATAAACACCTCATTATAATTTGTTTTTGTTTGTTCGATAATTAATGTAATCACACAGTATAGATAAACAGAATCTGAATCGGAATTCGGTCAGAACCAACAGAAAGAATCATGGCTATTCCAGATATTTTTACTTTCTCTTACATTTTATTAAGAGGAAGTATTGCGATCGTGCCAGATATTTGAAATTGATATTTCACCGGAAATACATGTTTTGAGGTCCCTGAGTCCAAAAAATGGGTTATTGGTCTGTATAATCGATAATGGTCTATAAGTGTGTCTGTATGCGAACAGAATATCTCAAAAACGAAAAGTTGCAGAAAGCTCAGACATGGCATTCCGGTTAGGTACTACCACCACATCAGACACGAAGATTTCGGGCAAAATCCATCAACCGATACATTTAACTGAATGTTTTTTTAATTTTCAGTTTTTCTGATCTGGTCAAAAAAATGGCTGCAACAATATTCTATAAACTTGTTATTTCAACTACACTTATAAAAGAGCTAAATCTTTTATTTGATACATTTCTTCGGAAAAATACATTTAAGAGCGGGCACTTTTGGCGGAGAGGTGGGGTTATGATTTCCACTAAAGTGCTATTTCAGTTTATTACTCAATGCTGTCACCTAAATAATATTAATTAGAATTAACTATATGGTCGAAATCCAGAGTTTGAAGAATATCGGATGATCGGAATTACGTTTTACTCAAAGCGTAAACTATTTTCTCTAAACGGCCCCAAAGATATTCTTTAACTTGGAATATCAAGTACACATATAAAGAGCTACAACGTTTATTTGAAAATATTTAAGGGAACTTTTAGGGGAGGGATGGGATTATATTTTCTTCTAATGTGCTATTTCAGTTCAACAATGTACTATACGATTCTATCATCTAAATAATATTCATTAGAATTATATAAGTTGTCAAACTTCTCGGTTGAGCGGAAGTGCGACTTTACTGAATAGGATTTTCAGTTTTTTGTGCTCCATAAAAATGGCGACGGTTTTAAACACTAATAAAGAATTATAAGTGAGAGGTCAATCTGCCACTTTGAAGTAAGAGAAAGTCGTGTGAGTGTTTCACTGCAGATTTTTTTTGTTTTATAAATTTAAATATTACTGCATTAAATATTGAAATTCGAGTAACATTTGGAAATTATTTTTTAACAAAGCGTTTCTAAGTAATAAATTTTCGACCTCACGTTTTTTACACACTCCTTCCGCTTTCCAAGTATGAAGGACGTAAACAAATGTTCATAATAAATTAAATTAGTTTTATAAGAATATAAGAAATAAATAAACTAATTTTAACAATTAAATAGTAAGTTGTATATAAATATGTCCAGAAGGTAATATATAAATGAATAATCAATAAAATGAATTATTTGGCTCTGGCGGGAATTAGCTCTAATTGACAACGGTTAATATCTTTTTTAATGGTACCTCTATTGAACTGGATTCCGCTTATAGCCGGTGAAAGCATGTCCAATGTATGTGAATGCAACTGGATATTCCCAGTGCATTGCTGCACGTTTCCAGTTATTTATTTATATCCATTTAATGAGAGATCTAATTAGAATTAACATTTGAAGTTGTTTATTATGCATCACTGAAATTATTCTTAAATATAATCTGAAAACCAATCGATATTGGTTAAAGCACTGCAAAATAAAATGAAAAGTCTGATGTTGAAAGCTCAAACGACTTTTTGTTACTGCAGTTAATACAATATTAAAAAGTTGACAAATTTTTGTTTAAACATAATATCAGTTGCCTTGCCTTTAATACAGAAATGTCGGAATATATGTATGGTTCTCGGAAGGCAGGAAGTAAATTGAATAAGATCCCAGAATAAAGCGCTCATATGGAAAACATCATTAATACTTGAAATGACATAGATTCCCCAGAACCTCTCTATATCAGTTGTTCCCGAAAAAAGTTACAATTCAAAATAAGTGGATTCTCACGGTACAGTTTTCATTCCCAGTTTAAAGAAAATCGTTGGAGCCATTTTTTGAAAAAATCGCAAAAAAAAAAAATACTTTCAATGAAGACGCATTTCCGATTGGTGAATTTCTATGGAAAATACCCCATCAATTACAGTGGTGCTTAAGTGTGAACTTTGGGTCTACAACAATTTTTTAGTTTTCCAGATATTTAATAACACACGCACAAAAACGCACACTTATATGTAAACAATTCGCTAAAAAAACTTTTTTCGTATTCTGAGGCGAAACATGTATTTCCTGTGAGAACTCTATTGCGGAAACTTAACGCGATCACAATAATTCCGTTTAAAGCGAAGAGAAAATTAACAAGAAATAAACCCCATTACCATGTTTTCAATAAAAGATATTTTTTGCCCAAGGAATTATATTTGACTATTAGTTAATAGGTTAAGTTTGGTCGTTGTTAATTAAATGACAGCAGAATGCTCGGGGGAGGCCGTGAATGTTGAGAACACACCAACTAGCACTAACTAAACTCACAAATTACATTTATGTACTCTTACTATGGAAGGAGAAAAGAGAGTTTATAGAGTGATGAAGATTGTTGGTAACGTGTTACATGAATTAAGGCTTAAAGGGTGATGTGACAAGTTAGAACTTTTGCTAGTTCTAATGGTGGTGAGCTAGTGTGGCTAGTGGGGGGGGTGAACCTTCCAAGGTTGGAGTTGATGTAGCGATTGAACTTTACTCTTTAAAGTTTATCTGGTAACTGACTGTTAACACCCTCTAGATGGTCCGGCTTTAATCAATTTCTCTCTTGGCTAAAGATAGCTTCTAGGTGAGAGATTTACTGTTTTTAATTAAAGCCCATTCGTGAGTTCTTGTAATAGGTGGCACAGAGAATGTAACCATGCTTTAAGCACTACCTCAGTAGTGGCGACCTGATCCTCTTGCTGATAGAACTATTGAGTCCTGCTTTTGAGTGGTAATTAATTGACGACAGTTGGCCAAAGAAGAAAAATTTAAACTCCAGTATTGTTTATTTTCAATTTTAACGTTTCGGATACCTCCATGCCTGAAGCTTTTTCCTGGCCGTTTCAATAGCAAAGGACACCAAATATGTTCGAAACGTTGAAAAATAAAAATAAACTTTTCGAAGTTCAGAATCGGGCATTATCATGATTTGTTTTATAATATATATGGGATCATCGGATTCGTTCAGTATGAACGGTAATTGTTGACGTTCTGCTTATTAGTACTTTTTCGATTCTAAAACTGGTTGATGACCATAAAATCAAACAGGCCTATACGGAAAAGTCTCTGATTTTTTTTCCAGCATTGCGAACCTAAATCTTGTTGTGAAGTATTGCACTGTTATTAGCATTGGCGGTTCAAAAAGGGACAGGACCAGTTGGAATAACTCAACGTTTATTGAATGATACTATGCTGGGCACATCTATGATTAATTACCCCAGCATACTAGATAATTAATGTACCTCTTAGTGAAAGTTGTTCACTTTTTTATTAAAAGTATTTCTTAGCAGGCATCTGTAGCATGCCAATGGGTGCACTTTCTCGATAATCCCGATTTTCCTTACTCTTCAATGTGGCTTTGCAACTTTAAACGACCGTGAAGGAAATGATTTTAACTTCCCTAAGCACAACATCAGATGTCCCTGAAGTAGAAGGTATTACAGACTATTGATTCGCCCGATTTACCAAGCTGACAAGCTAGATATATTGACCTATTTCATATTTCATTTAAAATGGAGAAACCATGTTTCTATCGAACGCTGATAACTGGTTCATTTAAATTTGAAATAAATGAGATAAAATTAACAACAAAAATCTATTTATCTCGGACCCAAAGTTGCCGAATCTGTTTCACGTGATAATATCGATATTTAAACATACCAATAATTGGGGTTTATTAATTAATTGATTTTAATCATTATTATAACCTAAAAATACTTGTATTAAATATAAAACATAAAAATCCACTAACCAAAATCTAATCTTCCCCATCCGGTAACAGTAGCTTTAACAGCGTTGATCTCATTTTCCGTATGTAAACAAATTGGCGCTACCCAATCATTAAGTAAAACATCTGAATCCAATTTAAACAGTGCTATATCATTATACACAGCCGGTTCTTTATAATTGGGATGTACTATTCTTTCTACAATAAGTTTCTCTTGTGGGCGGGCGTCTTCATTTGTACTGGATGTATCTAAATCACCAACTCTGGCCCATCTTGCTGGTCCTCTGAAAAAATATACAGAATAATTAAATTAGATAATCGTAATGAGGTTTTGCCTTCTATCTCTGCCTCTGTTGCGATTTAACATCTCTATGCTTTACTCGCTCATTCTAAGTGATTAGCTTAGTCGAAGCGTGCTGATTCGTACTATCTGAGACCTTAGACACTAGTCCACTAGCGCTGTTATTAGATTTTCTCGTCCTAATAGTCTCCGTTGATGGGAGTAAAGAATATATATAATGAAAACATTATACTTTACTGGATGTTATTGCCCAATCAAGACTCATAATTTTTTTCAAAATAAATTTAGTTGGTACATAAAACATAAAATGAAAAGCTTGAATATTTACAGGAACCAAGCTTTTATAATATATTCTCTTAAAAATTAATCCTTTTTTTCCAAAATTGATCCTCTTGCCAACATTAGACAATGCTGAAACACTTCTACAAATTGGAAAAATTTCCATTATATCATAGTATTTATTGATTCGGCAAGTTTTCTTTAACCTTTTCCCAACTCTTTTCACTTGCCCAGTATTCATTACAAGAATTAAATTATTTTAATATTCATCTGACCAAATAACTCTCCTCTATCTCTATCAATTCAAGCAAATTCTAATCTTGCCCATATTTTGTGCTACTAAGTGAATGTTCTAGTTACAGATTATGTTTTTTGCCTTAATGGATACAGTACTTCAAATAGCCTAAAGATTTTTATTTATTATTTTATTAAGAAATTCACAACTATACAGTTAGTATAATAAGTGAATTTGATGGTAGTGACATAAAATTGGAGTGAAAGGCTTGTTGGGAGATGCCTCCCAGTGAAGGTACTCCCTGTTTATTACTAGAATAGATAACATGATGTTTGGTAGTCGCAGGGCTAGTGGCGTTTCAGTCTCCTGGAAGGGTTGTGTGGGATAAAAAGGGAAGAGAGTTTTAGGACTAAAGGGTTACAATGGTTGGATGTGAGGTCATGGAATTTTTTGTAACGTGCTTTTATTAACTGATGGACAATGCCTAAAGATTAAAAAAACAAAGCTGGGATGATTATGCAAAGCCTTGATCAGTTGAAACATATTGAACTAAATAACTGATAACACAAGTTGCATTTCTATAGAATCAAACTATGCATTAAAAATTTAAGAATAGATGTTCAATAATTTAAATTATAAAATATAAATAATATAATACATGTTTATATTTAAAATATATTAATGTTTAATAATTATTAATTATTTTCTTAGATTAGATAATATTAGAAATGAGCGGAAACAGTTGACGACTCCAATTTAGAAGATCATCCGGGCAACCTCGAAAATCGTTTGAATAAGTCTTGTTTAAATCAAAATGGGAGATTTAATATTTGAGGGTCTATTTCGTTGGTAAGTAGATAGGAAAGGAAAAGTATTTTGGGAGACTATTTCACAGGAAGTTTTGGATTTACAGTCTCAAAAGATTCCGAAGCTGTTACTATGGAAAGTATGTAATTTAGTGTAGAGGAAGATAAGATCGAGAATAATTTGTTGATGAAATATCTTTGAAGTTTATCAGAATTATTTATTATGATTGAATATCCCAGACCTGGGCACCATAAAATACACTTGAAAGCGGTACAATTTTATAAACCTGATATTTCGTGTTTAATGGTACAATTTTTATTCAAGATAAGTATGTGCTACATCCCAATTAACCTAAGATTAGCTGCTAAGATCCTTTCTTCTAGGTGGGGAAGAAATGAAAAACGTGGTGTCAAGATAGACTTGTAATTATTCACAACCTAAGTACTGTTACACATCTTAACATGGCAGTAAGCAAAGATGAAGTAAGAGTAAAGACTATTTCTTCAGGGGGCTTAAAGCCCCTAGGCGAATGCATCAATGAAGGCGTTTATCATTACAAAATTGAATAATTTAAACTTTCCTATAAATAAATTTATTGTGTACAGTTGACCTTTTAAATTGAATCTTTTAAATCAGGTATTCTAATATGTAATCAATCATAGTGGATTATGAGTGTAAGAATATTATTTATATAAATAAATTTTAAACAGAGGAAAGAAACACCTAAAAATGAATTCTGATAAAAATAAGTAATATAATGGGATGTATAGATTGTTAATGGTAAATAAAAAATGAAAATTAAAAGTTATATTAAAGAAATGAAGGAAGAAATATAAATATATACAGAGTTCTGTTGAATAAGATTTAAATTAGAGAAAGAGATAAAAGTGTTACATAAATATTTACATATGTAATTAAGTTGGTAGAACCCTGGGGAGCCATGACGTACCATTCGTCGTCCCCATTCCTTTACATCTAGTAAAAGGGGGAATAAGCAGAATTTTGTCCACAGCTTCTCCAAACCGCTACCAACTTACTTTTATTACAATTAAGTAAACTTTTTCCTTTTTTTAATTCTCTGTAAAGTAACTTCTCTGAGAATAATACGTAATTTTTAATCAAGGTGCTTTTCTTTTGCTTGTTAAATAACAAGAATGTGTTTTTTTAGATTAATAGCAATGGCTACTTGTGGATACTGAGATTTCAGGTTCATAAATAACCAGTAAACTAAAATTTAACTTAATTAAATATGCACATTTTAAGAATTTCAATAAAATTTAAGTTCAAGTTTACATTAAAGACCTATTATGAAATATTCTATAGAATCAGGTACCTCTGGAATTCACTGTAATGTAGTTGGTGTAATGTGTTGTTGTGTTTGTAAGTATTACAGCACGGGCTGTTTTGTAAAGAGGCTTGAGTGTATGTATGTTTAAGACAGAGATAGAAGTATTAGATATAGAGCATAAGAACCACTTTTAAATAAATAATATAACTATATATTAAATTAGTAAATTTACAAGGTGAATCTTGTATTAACTTATTAGTAACTGTGAATCTTGGAATTAACTTATAAATGTAAGGAAATAAATAACTAGTAGCTAGATGGTTTGAAACTCAAATATTTTAACTTATAACTGCCACTGAATTTAAGAGAGCGATTCGTGATACAACTGTTCTGGTTGAATGTCTAATTCAGACTGTTTGTTTGAAAGCAGAATTTAGACTGTCTAAAGAATGCTCTGCTCTAGCGGGAGATTTTCTCCTACAAAATAGTTGGCCAAGTGGCATTGTCTTATCTTAACGGATTTCTTGACCTTTGTCTCTTCAATACCACTGACCTTAATTTACACAAGGATCGGTGGAAAGGGTTTAGGGTGTTATGTAAGGAAATGTTGAAGTGTTTAGGGGTATGAGGGTGGTTTAAGTTTTTAGAGTAGGATAGTGTAGAATAGGCTAGAATAGGTTGTTGGGGTGGAGGAATATCGAGTACTCCACCCCAGTATAGAGACTGACTGGTGGCTGAGTGTAATTTATTGTTTGAGTGGTGTATGGTGTGTGTTAGAGTAGTTGTAGGATTAGTACCTGAAGGATGGCTTTTAGTAGGTAGAGGAATATAGAGTACTCTACCTACGGTAGGTTAAGGGAGTGTGAAAGTATTTATTGTGTGTATGTATGGGTCTTGGGGTGGCGTAGGTATGTGGCGACACCATCGCCCACCCTTCGGGGGGCAAGCAGCCTCTGGCTCTCTAGGTCGGGAGTCAGTTTAGTTCCTATACCTTTACACTACCCATCCTCTTCCTTTCCCCTTGCCGGGTTACTGGCAAGTGTTCCTAGGTCACTGTACCTCTGTCCACTAGGTACTGGACAGGAATCAGTAGATGGAAGGTAACCATCGAGTGTGCGATCAGTCACGCATTGTGTGCGCACAGCAGGCATTGTGTGCGATAAGTCACGCTGTGTCTGTTGAGGAGCATGAAATACTGAACTACGGGCGCAAGCGCCAATGTTCCAAGCCCAATTGCTTGCGATTGAGGTCAGACTCGTAGTGGTCGTGGTTTAACCAATAACTCCAATGACTTCGGTTATGAGTTGAGCGGGAGGAGACTCGCAATATAAAATTAACCCCGGTGCCAGCCCGTAGCTGGAAGTGCACTTGCTAGATGTGCGCGGCCCACCGGAGCCTGCTAGAGTGCCTTCTCTAGCTTCTGGTAGTGGGGTGTGACCACTATGTGGGATCACCCTGCGCGCTGGTTGAGCGTATCTCAACCTACCCTTAAATGGGTCAAGCGGGGGAGTGCCCGGGGAGGCACTTCTACCACGGTGAGGCCTTGCACTTCAGCCTCTCGTAGTAGTGACATCCTTCTCTTGTAAAACAACTCCGTGCTTGCACGGGGGGACTGGTATACCCCGCAAGGGGTAGGAACGGTCTTAAAAGAACCCCTAGTACCGTAAGGGAAAGGGAAAGAGGGAAAGAATGACCTTAATTTAATAGTATCCGACTTTTTTTCACAGCACTTAAATACACTATTTGAACTAGCTGAAATTCACTATTTTATCTTTCAAAATTATTTCCTTTTTTCCTAATTGCTTTTTTCACTACATCAAGCAAAGAAAGACATGCAAACGAAAAATATAACAATATTTACAGAACGTCCACAGTAGCTAATATTTTATAACTAGAGTATACAAAAGCCACAGAAATCTTGCATGATCTAAAACTTTAATAATCTGGAACTATTTCTAGAAAAATGATTCTAAAATACGACATTCGTAAGTGGATATGTTATTATTTAACGGAATTCAGTTTGTTTACTTTGAAAAATGATAATTTTCTTAAAATTAAGAAAGGGATTTATGGGCTAGGGATTTAGAAAATCTTTTCTGCCAAAGAGTATAGCAATTTCAGGCAAATTGTTCATGTAGCCACTAGTACTTATTCCACATAGAAGATCGAACATTGTTTCATTAACTTTGCTAATTTAGTACCAAGTACGTATCTCTTGGTTTATGCTATTCTTTGTTATATCTTGGATGAGAGGGTACGTAACACTAACTTAAAAGGTGTTTGTATCTGCTCGGACAGCAGCTGCGCTGAAGGCGCTGAGTTCATATGTCTTCACTTTCAGGTTGGTGTTAGAATGTTCTAAAAGACTGGCAGAACTTTCTTCTCTGAAGGATGTGCTTCTAGTCTGGGTGCCAGGCCAGATGGGAATTTTTGGGAATGAGGAGATGGATAAGTTGGCCAAATTGGGCGCCTGTCACCCTTTCATTGGTCCGGAGCCCGCTGTTGGCGTGTCTTCTGGCACATGTCTGTCAGGCCATTAGTGAGACGTTGCTGTGTTTTTCACGGAGCTCTCTCAGGCATCTGGTTGGATCCCTTACTGGACATTGTGGTTTAAGGAAGCATCTCTACATAACGGGCTCATGCCGGATCCATTTTGTAGAGTCTGGGAGACAGAGGAGGAAACACCCATCCATCTTATCACTAATTGCCTGGGTTGAGAGGAAATTAGGTTTAGGACGTTTGGTCGGAATAGGATGTCTGTGGAAGAGCTTAGGCTATTTCCGCTTAAGGTTATTGTCCGATTTATTCAGACTGCCATGAATCTTAGATGGACTAAATCTGGGTCTGGATATTTGTTCTAAACCTGGTTTGTTGTTGTTTTTCTTGGGGTAGCTATATGGGCTCAGTGTGGCTTTGGATAGCGTAGAGTTTGGTCCCTCCCCACAGACTAATAATAATAGTACCAAGTTCAAACTTATCTATGATAAAAGATTAAATAAAGAAAATATGACCATAAAACGTAAATATAGTGCAGAAAAATTTTGTTCAGTTAGAAATCCACGATCTTTAATTTCATTCACGTTAAAAATGTCATCAGGCTGTTCGTAGAGTAAAATTTCTCCAATTTTTTTTTTTTAAACAGCTGTTAGCTAGAGCTCCAAGGATTTAATATATTATTTAATATTAAAATCATAAAATAGAGATAATAATAATAAAAACAAAAGAAGAATATATCAGTGAGCTTTTACTTACATGCTGCCTAGAGACGTACAATGTGCAGCGCTGAGAACCCATTTCTCAGATATCAAGCTTCCACCGCAGTTCCAAGTTTTAGTATCCGCATTGCCATAACCAATTAAAACCTGATTAAAGATAAAACATTGTTTTCAGAATGAATTTTTAAAGAACGAGAGAAAAAAGAATAAATTGCAAATATGAATTCAATATCTAATATCTAAAAATGTGCATCACTTTGATTGTTTATATATAACATGAATAATTAAAACTGTTTTCATAAAGTTCATCCTGTAATTAACGGGAAATAAATTTAAATCATTTAATAATGGAAGGTGAAGTGAAGTGTGAAAACTGTAATAATCCTAAACAATTCATGAAATTCCTGTTAATTACAAAATAAAGAATATAAAAGAAAACAAGGATCATATTTTGACAAACAATATACGATAATAAAATGAATACAAAAATAAAAGGATTAATTTCAATCAAATGTTAAACGCCCATACCAAAGATTAAATCTCTCTCAAAATAATTTTATTTCATGTTAATTATTTAATATATTTTTAAAAATTTTACAAGAATTTATTAGGGAAAACATTCAATTTATTCAATATATTAAATACTATATGGGCTACATCATCAGAAAAATCATTTTTCTGATGATGTAGCTCATATAGTTAGTAACTCTCTCTGTTTATTACATAATTTGAGTTTAGTTTGTTTTATGGAAAATATATTTAACACCGATTAACATTTTTTTTATCTTTATCCCTGAAGAAGACAATAAATTTGTCGAAACGTTGGAAAAGATTTAAAAAAAAAAGTGTACATTTTATTGACCGCTCCTCGAGATCTCCTTTAGTTGTTATTAGATCGGTCGAGAATCTTCATTAACGTTGAAGTCAATTATGTCCTAATCTTAGCTAGACTTAAGGGACGAAAAAGTTACCGCTACCAAAAGTTACTATTAATGCATTTTTCATCGCTGATATGGTACAAATTCATATGAACGTTTATTACTGCTTTTAATAACTAATTAGCCTAAAAGAGGAATAAACTGCTGGTTCGGGCTATTTCAAATATTTGTGAGCGTTATTATTATGATTAATATTATTATATTTTTTTTTTAAGGCGCGTCAAATCTTTGGTCGTTAGCGCCCGGAGCATTCTCCGGTCTCCGTACAATGTTCTTCTTCAGACAATACTGTCCATCACCGGGCAGTGAGCTGCAGAGGCTTCCAGGAAGAGCAAATCCAGCTGGATCGAACACGGGATTTCAGCCTGGGAGTTCAATGCGCTAACCACTGAGCTAACTCCGTCCCTTATTGTTATTAATATTATAATTTTGTTGGAGAGGTTCCAAACCCTATGCTATCCATATTTACCCCAAAGAAAAAAAAACAACAAACCGGGCCTAGGCCAAAAATTCAGACCCGGATCTGATTCAGCTAAGAATCACTGCACTCCGAACTGATCGGGCCAGAACCTTAACCGGAAATAGCCTAAGCTCTTCCACAGACAACTGTTCGGACCAAGTGTCTTGAACCTAATTTCTTCACAACCCAAGCAATCTACCACAATTTGGATGGGTGTTTCTTCCTCTGCCTCTTAAACTCTACGAAAGGGATCTGGCATGAGCCCTATTACGTAGAGGTGTCTCCTTTAACTTAATGCCTAGTAAGGAATCCAATCAGAGAGGTCCATGAAAGGCACAGCAGCATCTTACTGGTATGTGAGAGCAGAATATTTTAACTAATCTCAATTTCCTGTTTTAATCAATCAATTTACGTCAGTATCACTGAATCGCAGCTACTATTCTACATTCTAGACCAAGTAATCCAAGAATTACACATCTTCGGGGATAGTGAGCGCAAGAAATTCTAACAATCACAAAAAGACTAATTTATTTTAGGTGCAAAACAAATCGGCCGTTTATCTGTCTAACAAACTTCCTAATTTGTTGTTGCAGTGTAAAAACGCCCTCAAGTCCCTCGCTTAAACAAAAAAAACCCTTATTGACATTTTTTGATTTTTTTAATATCCTTGTATGTATGATTTGTAATATGCTACTCTCCCAGAGAGTGCTTAGCAACTTGCAAACATTTGGTATAAATAACATTTAGCATTTGTAATTTTTGGAACTAAAGTTCTCATCTCTTGGCAGCGTTATCAAGTTGGTTGACACTCTGGGCAAAGACAAACTTGTAGCAATGTCGTGACACCTCCAATTTATTACGCCCAAAACCAAATTAATTTAAAAATGTGGATAGTTTGTGTGATCACTGCATGAGTAGCTCTAGAGCTGCAGTTACTCAGCTCGCACTATGCCCCCTGCGCGATCATGGGAATCTGACGAACTGACAGTGAAAAGGAACTAAGCTTTTGGGTTTTGACCACTAATGCATTCTTCAACGCTGGGACAGCTTATAGCCTACTAAACTCTAAATTAAGTCCAAATATGCTTGAATGGATAGAGTCTGCTTCTAATCCGGAAATTTGAAGCGCTAGGAAAAAGCAATTCTCTCCCAAAGTCTTGTTTATTAGTTCAAAAAATTTTTAATTCAGATTCGAATTAAGGACATATCCTCGCTAAATGCTAGAGAGCTGACGAAAATATTCTACGTAACATTTGTAAAATTTTTTTTGGTATTAAGGGCTTGACTTTTTCCAGACACACTATAGCAGTGATGGCGAACCTTTTGAGCTCGGTGTGTCAAAATTTTGAAAAATAGAAACATAATTTTCGTGGCGTGTCACACATCAAGTTAATTATTTGTTTAATACCATTTAAAATACAAAAACCAAAATTATGAAACCAATAATTTACATTTAGAGACTTGTCTTACATATTTCATTGACACTTAACATACAAAATCAAGTAATATATATATATATAATTGAACAAAAACAGAAAAACAATATAAATTTATACAATTAGAAAATAAATATATATGAAAAATTAGTGACTTTTTTGGTGTGGTGGTTGGTTCCGCAGAGCTGGAAAGCATCAGAGACATTTTCCGTGGTAGCCTGCTTCATTTTGTGGTCATCGAACGGTTTCGGGCGTTCGCCCACCTTCAGGATGCGTTTTTAGACAGTGTGACAACACAGACTTGCACAGAGCAAACTTGAGTGTGAAAACTAAATTTGCTCTGTGCAAGTCTGTGTTGTCACACTGTCTGAAAAACGCATCCTGAAGATGGGCGAACGCCCCAAACCGATCCACAAAATGAAGCAGGCTACCATGGAAAATGTCTCTGATGACTTTTTTGGTGCTGAAGTTTGTCTGCTAAATCTTCTATTTCGGGTTTATACTTGGTACATTTCAAGGCCAAGTAAGCGCCACTGACTTCATCTGTTAACCGATTCCGTTTGTTTGTCTTAATATTATTTATTGCTGAGAACAATATCTTACAAAAATATGTGGATGAAAAAATTGTTAGCAAAACAACTAAAGAAGATCTCGAGGAGCGGTCAATAAAATGTACACTTTTTTTAAAATCTTTTCCAACGTTTCGACAAATTTATTGTCTTCTTCAGGGATAAAATTTAAAAAAATGTTAATCGATATTAGATATAATTTCCATGAAAGAAACTAAACACAAAATATGTAGTAAACAGAGAGAGTTGCTAACTATATGAGCTATATTATTAGAAAAAAAAGATTTTTTTGAATTATGAAATTTTTTATCTTTGAAGATGCGTGTCACCAAAAATGAGCTCGCGTGTCAGCATTGACACGCGTGCCATAGTCGCCATCACTGCACTATAGTGAATTATTGAAGAGAAAAGTTTGAGAAAGTTTTTTTCATCAAATTTGAAATGTTTATCTCATGAAAAAATGTGATTTTTTTTTTTTTATGTCGTTAGTTTCAAATATACATATTTCTTTTAACCTTAAAATTTCGAAATTGAGTTTCCTCCGTCAGGGCGACTTTACAGAATTTTTTTTTTTTTGTTTAACCTTTCGCGGTTTTATAAAAATTGATTACGATTTTATTTATAAATGAAATATTGACTGAATAACCTATCAATTTTATTAGAAACATTTTTCTTGAATCAGTTTTTATGAAAGATTTGTCGGCTTTTGAATTGCTATTTTTTAATCTACAAAGTTAGCACTACATATAGGGCTAAGTACCAACTGCCACCTATAATACCACCTACATATTTGTATTAAACAGAATTCAATCAATGTTGAATAAATATTACAATTTTGAAAAAAAAAATTACCAATATAATTGTAATAATTACAACAAGGAAAAGATTTGCGAGTATTTAACAGCAGATTTTTTTTTTGTAAAAGTGTATCGATTTTTAAAAATATACTTATTCGATGAATAACGAGAAACTAGAGGAGGGAATAGCTAAGTGATTAGCGCGTTCACGCGGAGGTCTTGTGAACGCATAATCTGCAAAGGCAATGAAATTTTTCTAATTCTGTTAGGTAAAGGTGGGATGAGAAAGATGAGAATAAACAATTAAATTAATAAGTCACAAAAAATATCAAAGCAACCCGCATATTAAATTAGAATGAAATCTGAAGCAAACACCGCTGTGAAAACAGCCCATTAGTACTTCATTCTGCTGTTACAGACAACCAACAAAAAACAAAAACATGGTAAACACTTGTCTTTTTGCTTTTAGTTGAACAATAAAATAATTTTTTTTTTTTTTTTGAGATTATTGTTTACTATTTTTCTAAATATAAATCATATAACAGACACTTACCATCCCTTTGTGCGCTTTAGGTTTAGCTGCTTTACCTCCGACCACGAGTGGATGGAATTTGAATTCCCGCGCTGGTTTAGGGCACTGTGCGATCAGGTAGTCCATGCAGTCTGAACAGTAAAGCGGACATTTTTTTTTCTTTCTTTTTTTTTATCACTTTCTTCTTAGAACTAGTATTTATATTGTAACGCAGCCAGTGGTGCTATCTAGGAGAGAAGGCAGGTACTACAGTTCTCCTAGAGGCCACTGGGAACGCTGGCGGCACTCTAGTTCTCTCTAGAGGAATCGAAGAAGTTCTAGAAGATTCCCCACCGGAATAAATAGTGGGACCGCAGAGAGATGAGAGAGTTTTCCAGTTACAAAGGAAGTCACTAGTTTGTGAAAAGTGAATAAAAAGTGAAAAAAGTGAACTTTTGTGGTCTAAACTATGAAGTAATTGTTATTAAGCGTTTTATTTTGTAATTTATTATGTATTTTGTATATTGTGTATAACAATAAATTGGTGTTTTCTTTATTGAAGTTTAGAGTATTTTATCTATACGAACCCACTTAAAACTAGTTGCAGTAGCTAGTTCAGAGGGAAAACGCTACATTTGGTGTCAGAAATAGGATAAAATCTCTAAACAGGTAACAGTTTAATATCAGTTTTGTTGTTATATTTTGAAAAAAAAAAGTAATATCCCTTTTTATTACTGCTCTACCAGAAGTCAAACGCGGAAAATGGAGGAAATGATGACATTTTTGAAGGAAATGTAAAGAGGCCAGGATGAAATAAAAGACGAAATAAGGAAGAGGCGAGATGAAATGAACGAAATAAAGAGGGACCAGGATGAAATTAGAGCAGAAATAAAAAGGGAGATAAATAAGGTCCAGGAAGAAATATACCAGGTCCAAGAGGAGTTAAAATCCGAAATGGAGAGGAAGATAAGCGAGGTAGAGCAGTACGTAAGACGCCGATTGGAGAACATGGAGACTGGCTTGCCCAAGGTTGGAGTTGTAGCCACTCCAACGGCAGACACACAGGAAAATGAGGAAAATGAGTGGCGTACAGAGCTCTTGCGCAAATCAAGCCGCCAGTCTACGACGGAGCATCATCGCAGGCAAACTATTTGCTACAATTTAATGCTGCCGCTTCCGCAAATGGATGGAGCGAAAAAGAGAAAACAACATCACTGATTATCTCGCTTCGGGGCGAAGCGTTGCACATCCTCCAGAGCATTCCGGAGGATCCTCGAGGAGATTTTGCCCATTTGAGCAAACACACGGAGAGGAGGTTCGGCTACAAGCAAATGCAGGAGCTGTACAGAACGCAGTTCAAAACACGGCCCAAACACCCGGGAGAAACACTCCAACAATTTAGTGCCGATATCTCCCGCTTGGTTAGAATGGCATTCCCCGGGCCTGGATGACAAGCTTTTGGAGGGATTTGCTAAGGATCCCTTCGCCGACGGTCTTAATTGGACCCCCAATTAAAATAGACTATCAAGTTGGCCAGATCAAGGACGATCGGGGAGGCGCTGGCAAGAGCTTTAGAATTTGAGGCTATAAAAAAGAGCATCCAGAAGGAACCAGTTCGGGTATGACAGACTTATGTGAAGCCAAATGTCGTTCCAAGTGCTAGTAAAGTGTAGGGGAAAATTGAAGACATTGTGGAGCGGTTTGTAAAGTGTCTGGTTCCGGGAACTGGTGCTCGAATGGGATAGAGCTAATATGATAGTATATTCGGGAAGCAGAAAAAAGTCGCTTGTAGCTTCAAATGAGGAATTTGACTATTAGGTTAGTTTAGGAGATTATCTAATAGGAATCACCTTAGGCTCTTTCCTTTGAAAATTATTCTCTGTTCAACTGATAAAATTAATTGAAATGAAACTTTTTTTTTTGAAGAAGTAGACTTAAAACATCAAAAAAAATATCACAACATTTTTTTTAAAATCCACTAATTTGATCACATTTCAACCCATTATTATTTTTTGTTTTTAAGACTATCAACATCTGTTGGCGTCTGGAGCTTTCTGCTTCCGGGTAGTGTTCTGTCGTAATAGACAACACTCTCCTTCATCGGACAGTTGGCTGTTAGACGCTCCTAGGAAGAGAAACTGTAAGGGCAACACTACAGGACTCAAACCTACAGCTTCTGAGTGGGAATCAAAGTCACTATCACTGAGCTATTAGCAAATGTTCTAATTCAGATTAGCAAATTTGAGAAGGTTCCAGAATGTTACGTACAGTTTATATCTCCCAAGTTTTAACAATAATAATAACAAAAATGTATTTGTTTCAATTATTGCTTGTTGAAAGTTTCGCCAACAAAATTTGGTAACAAATTGATCTGGATTCATCTTTCAATGAACTACTTGCAGATCAATTTCTTACTTGTCATAATCTTCTTGGTCATAAAATCTATTTATATATTCAGACATTTCCGTATCGTTTTTCTCCTACTTTAAACTCATTTAGTATTATGTGACGGAAATTGCAGTTTCAATGCCGCCTGTTTCAGGGCTGAGAAATGTATCATTCAATTCCGATTGGTACACTACCGGGGGAAAAGATTAAGAGGTCACTTCCTTCAAACAGTTTAAGCTATAGATTATGATAAGATATTAGAATTCTATAAGCACAGATGAGTCCACGAAATATTATGAAAAGGCTTTGATTGTAAGCTTATCTCTAAAGTGCAATCGTTAGCCCGGGTTGTTACAAGTAGGGGAGGGGTACCTATCCTAGAACCCTACAGGATCCTGGGATTCCTTAGGGATTTCAACCTGGAGAGGTTAGATGAGCAACCTCACCACCTACGGCACCAGATTGAGTACAATAGATCACCTGATGGTGGCAGTACACGAACGTTCCAAGAAAAAAATGTGCAATCTTAAAACATAATGCGTAACCTCTCTTGCTTAATCTTAACAAATAAGTGCTTAAAAAAAAAAAATAATTTAATGTATGGCACCAGATTTTGTTTCTTTAGTAAAATCTAGATTTTCCAAAAAAAATGAAGAAATGTTCCTAATGAAATGCAACTAGGGTTTTTATTAAAAGCAAAGCTAAATATAAAATACCCATCATGCAAACTACCTACATTCCTCAGTTAATAACTGCAAGTTAACTGGAAAAGTTGGCTTGCAGGCGATATCTCACCGTGTAAGTAAAAATCCTTGGAGGTGCATCTTCTTCACCTGCGATAATAATTGCTCTACTTTATGATTCTTCGTCTTTCTCTGAGTCTTCGTTGTCACTTTACTTCTTAGTAGAGTGTATTTGTATGTTCCAGAACACTTTTCCACCCCCCCGGCCCACTTCGTCGGCCGGCAAAATCACAGTTTTTAACCCCCACCACAAACCTCCCTTCCTCAGCTGCTCCTATGTGTGCTGATGGATAGAGTGAGGTGTATATATTTTTTTTTTATTCAAGGTCAGCAGCATTTAGAACTGCATCTTAATGTCTGCTGCAATAAAATATGCCAAACTTTTTGTTGTTGAGTCATTCTCTCTTTCCCCCCCCCCCCTCATTGTCAATTATTCAACCTGTCTCCCGCTCCCTCCCTCTTCCTATAATTAATATAAGATTAAAAATGAGTAATACACAATGTAAATATAAAAAGTTTATGGCTACGTTTCCGTACATTACTTTATCTGATACAGATTTAGCAATGACATATATGGGTTTATATAGAAACTTGAATCGATTAGAGGACTTGTCTAGAAGATTTTCTCAAAATCTGCTAATGGGCACTGTAATAATTGTGTGTGATCTGCTCCTAATGCTGAAATGTGTCCAGATTCGTGTGTGTGTGACACAATAGATTGGATATCTTACCAAATTCATTATGACTTGAGCAACTTGTTTACAGAAGAGGAGGAAAAATAGATAATTTTCGAAGTACATCTGTGCATAACAAGTTCCTATTAGAACAGGAGGATAATAGGAGAGGGGATAGTACAACATGCTCAAACATGATCCCTGTATCTTTCTTCCGTAGTACTTTTGCATCATGGCAAGTCTTTTCTTTCCATTCAAATCAATAAGGGGATAAGGTTAAATAAAAATACATATGTATACTTAAATGACAATTTAAAAGTACACAGAATTACAATATTGTTTTATACAAACTTTTTGCACATTAAAAGACACAGAATTAAATAACTAGACAATATTATTAATTATGGTGTGAAGGGTATACAGTTTCAATGAAAATGGTTCTTTGGTTTTATAAAGACGTACACATGGTATAATACAATTATTTTTAATTATAACATGAATTTGTTTGCTTTCATATAGATGCAAGGCCGAATAACTTCGACTATTTAAAGTGTTTGCACCTTTAGATTTAAATATAAACACAATAACAGTTGAGTTTTTAATAAACGATAAATATGGAATGTTATTTACTTGTTTTCTTTTGATACATTTATGATTTTTTAAATCATTTACTACTAATATATCATTTATGAATGATTTAGAGTAGAAATTTTTCATATTTACAAAAATATGGTATTCTTTTGTATTTTTTTCTGTAGCAAAACATGCTATATGGCGATTGTCAAATATTTTTAAATTTTGTTTAACAATTATTAATGAATCATTTAATGGCTGAAAACAAATTCTTTCAATTATATTTACTTGAAAATGTTCTTCATTTACAATTTCATCACTTTTTAAGAAAGTCATCTAACAAAATCAAAAAATTATGTTATTATAATATTAATTAATTTAAAAAATTAATAAAATTAATTTCTATATCCTATTGCCTTAGTAGTGATTCCACTATCATCAATTATGCGCTTATCGTCAAAAGGAGATAAGCTTATTTTGTTTATTTTTACAGTATACAAATCATGTTTAATTGATTTTATGTTTTTAACCTGTGTTCTCATAACAGTTTTGGTTTGTAACGTTTTTAAATAATCTTTATATTCAATGAATTTCTTTAACGCAGGTGTTTGGATGCCTTTAGCTTTTAATATGTTAGCAGTATTTGATTTTTCGTCAAAACAAATTGCGTACATTTTTGCTCTTAAACCGACAAATTCTGAAATTATTTTCCCACATGCTTCATCTTTAAATTTCCCTAGTTTCTTTTTATTTTTGCTGGAATAACATGGGTGATTAGGTGGAAAATCCGAAGTATCCATAAAATCTAACATGTTTAACATGTCTTGAAAAAAATCGTCAGTCTTAATAAGATATATAAATGAGTCAGTGTCCATGTAAGCAAGAGTCAATTTTTCCAGGCCATACTTAGGACGCATAACTTCATAGTGATATTCGTACATAATAGTTTTAGATAAATCTAAAATACTCATTCCGATATATATTGGTTTATTAAATTTTATAACTGATTTTAACATATGTACTGCTGCTAAATTTTCTCCATAAATTGTACGATCTATAAATGATGGTTTTGATATTAACTTTTCCAACCTTTTGCTATTACAAACCAATTCTATATTCTTCCTATTTCTAATGTTTTCCATAGTTTTTCCGTACACTGAATTGTTATATAATTTATACAAATCTTTTTCAAAATTGTTGGAGGCGGCTACTCGAAGTTTAGTGTTATGTTCTATGTATGGCTTTAAAAAGTTAGACTGTCGAAATTTTAATACTCTATTTATCTTTTTCATTACTATCCCATGTCTTAATGCTTGTTTTAAAGTTATATAGTGAACTATGTAATTTTTTCTATTATTTAAATGAGGAATTAACTTTTTTTGATTGTTTACTTTTATAATTTCAGGCAAGAAAGGTAGATCGTTATGAATTGCGTGCAATTTCTGGGGGTAATCTAAGTCTACATCTAGAATATATCCATAATCCGAATTCTCTTCTAACTCATCTATACATATTTCTTCTGGGGGTATCCAAGTAAATTCAGCAAGGGGTAAAGGTTTGATCATGGAAAATCCGTACAAGTTATTACAATCTTGATATGAAATGAACGTTGAATCTAAATTTGGATCGTACTCATCCATGTATTTATTGTTTGCCTTACAATGACGGTGAGATACCTGGCATATACCTCCTCTAATTCCATTTTCTATAAACATTATCTGCTCATAGTCCAAAAGTAGTTCTAAACAAACGCCAGTAAACTGAAGCATTGCGTCCCATGAGAGTCCTGGTAAAGTATAATAATGTGCAGGATCAAGGAAATGTGTTTTTAAAGTAATATCTCGGAAATTTTCAAAAATGTCTGATAAGAAAAGTACGTCCGTTTTTAAGTAATGATCGCTGTATTCTCCTAAATTATTACATTTGAAGACTGACCAAACTTGGCAAGCGTGTTCATAATCTGCTGCTGTTATGTTAGAACCTGTAAGTTGATTGTGAAATTCTTCTATGCGTGGTAAAGCAGTAACTTCTAATTTTTCAAAAGACGTTACATAATCATAAGGAAACACTCCTTTTCTTGTTAAAAGCCTAACTTCTTCATCGTTATAAAATTTCTTCACCTCTTTAAAATTTGGCAAATTTCTTATTAACTTATCCAGGCTTTCAGGCATAAATCTATAAGTATCAAGGAATCTAACTGTAATATTACTGTTTATTTGTTTTGAAAACGAAATGTACTTTTCTTCAGTGTTCGGAATAACATTAATTTTGTTAGTATCATATCCAAGTTCTTTAATTATGTAATGGCTATCGTAACCACTTAAGTTATGGAAAAAAACAGGTAGAAATGTCGGATTACTATATCTTAAATTACATGAGCTGTGAGCGGCACCTCTAAATTTACCTGTAATGTGACAGTGATCGTGCACTTTGATATCCCTCTCATTAATGTCAAATGTTTTACCACACATAAAGCACTCTTTAGCAGTTTCGAATATTCTTTGCTCTTCTAAAGTAAGAGGTGTCATTTCCTTATTGATTTGATATATTTTGGAAACCTCCTCGGCTATCATTTTAATACATTGCATAAACTGAGCTGGGGCATTTGGTCCGCGATATAAATATGGTTGTTTAGGTATTTTTGAAGATATGTCAGAAACGTTTTCTGTTGACTTAACGTACAAACAAAAGCTCATTGCTTCATGCTTTTGGAATGGAATAGTTTTTTTATTAACATTTTGTTGTAATTCTTCTGGAATCGGCGTTAAAATTGACTCAAAATCTGAGTATATTACAAAAGGTATTCTTAATTTACGTTCTACATTTTCAAATTTTATAAAAGGTTTATCAATTGGCAGCTCTATTCTAGCTGGTTTATTGTTGTTACAAAGAAGTAAATGTTTGTCTAGTCTTTCTTTGCCGTCATTTTTTATGTAGTAATGTGTAAAACATCGTTTGCAGGTAATTATTTTGCTTGTACTTTTAGTAAGTTGACTGTGAATTAGCCGATTAAAATTTTGAATGTACACATAATGCTGTAAACTGTCTTGGTTAATTAATAACAAATCGCGATGCTCGGTCAATTCTTTTTTACAAATTTTCAACGGATATATGTTCTGTTTTTCATCTATACCAAAAACGTTGATCGATATATTATTCCGTTTTTCAAATTTATGTATTTCATGTAAAGGCGTGGGAAATGTAATGTCCGAAAAATCATATTTCTGCAAAACATCAGGCGTGTACTTGCTAAGTCGGTGGGCGTTTTTTTGCACCTGTTTAGCTAAAATTGCATACTGAAAGCATTTGGTATCATTATTTTTCACATTGATACAGGCACCTTTACGAGATATACTAGCAGGTAAAGGTAAGTATGTGTTACCTCTCAGTGGGTTATATTTATTAATTTTTAAACGGACTCCATCAACACCAAATAAAGACCAATTACTTTTCTTTAGTTGCGTCTCCTCCAATTCTTCTTGTAACTTAAAAAAAGCTTTGTTCAATACATGTTCTAAATTTGTTTCTTTAACCGCTATTATATTTTTAGTCTTAACTGCTGTTTCTAATTCTTCTCCCAACTGATTATATAGTTTACACTCAACAAAAAGATTAAATTTAATACTGTTATGTTCCTGAATTGATTCTGTTAAGCAGATAATAATTTTATCCTTAATTGATTGAAGAAACGAAGGTAGATCAAAGTTTTGAATGGAACGTATAAAAAATGATTTTAATCTGTTAGAAAATCCTGTTTCATATGCCAAAATACCTTTACCATCATCAGGTTGTGCTAAAAGGGTTGCTCTCTTAGGTTCAATTTTTGTTTTCTTTGGTTGAGGTTCCAGCATACAATATGTTTCGTGGCGAATCAAATTGTAATAGTTATTGAACAGATGGCCACATTTTACACAAAGTCCTTCACATTCCTGTTCACATTGTTTTTCGTGATTCTGTTTTTCTTTTAGATTTGTAAAATTTTTTGAACATTTTTTACAGATATTAAACATGATTCTAAATTATTGAAACTGATGTTAAGTGGTTGAACTTTAGTTTGATTCTAGTTGAAATTTTGTAAAATTATTTCTTTTAATGTGCATTTAAAAGAATAAAAAGTGCATTTTAAACAAATTTTACTTTAAATGAATTATTGGGGTTTAACCCTTCGTAAACTAGTTGTAATGAGCCTGGCTCATAAGTGGATATAATTTCATCCGTAAGTATACTTAAATAGGTACGTGGGAGAAAGCAGTTCATCTGTACCCCGCCTAAGTGTTGCAAAGTTGCTATTACTGTGTCACCAAATCTAGTTTTTGATTTTCTAAAATTTATAACTGTGTACTTTTCATTAATGTTTAAGTCTTTAATAGACTTAACTTCAATGTTGATGTTATTCAGTTTGTTCTTCAAATCGGACATCTGAATAAAAAAATCAACAATACTTAAAATTTATAAAAAATTACTTATCTTTTACTAAAAAATTATAGAAATACATACAAAATAAAGTATAGGTACTCACTGCGGGGTCAGCTGCTGCTACAATTGATGATCAAATGATGAACTTGATAAAATTGGAGTTCCTTTTATACAGAGTTTAGACTCTTTTTTTTTAAAAATTGCTCAAAGCAGTCTTTGACCCAAACAAATTAATGTATACTATGCAAGTGCATAATGTATATTAATATCTTATGAATTATTAGTGTCTTTGCAAGTGCATAATGTATATTAATATCTAATGAATTATTAGTGTCTTATTAATTTTTTGTAAAATAACTGTCAAGGTTAGACGCCTAGAAATACGCTTTAGCTAGACAATGCATTATAAAATGCATATGTCATTCTTTTTACATTGTTGAAGCCGTCTATAATGTTACTCGCCAGAGGTTATTTTCCATTGCTTTTTAAAAAAGTTTTATTTTTTTTCTTCAATAATTGTTACAAAAATTTAATTTATTTCTGTTTCTATTTTCATTTACTTAAATATATAAGTAAAACTTCAAAACTAATAAAATAAGGTTAAAGAAGAAACAACAAAAAATTATAAAAAAATTATTTAATTCCATGTTTTTGAAACCACATACAGTTTTTATTATTTAAAATATGTAATTTACAAGGACATTCTTTAAGTGTCTTTTCTGAAAGTTGCAGTCCACAATACACACACTGAACACTATTGTTTCTGATCTTGATAAATCCATTAAAGGCTAGTAATTCAGGACTTAGAGTTGTTTTCCAGCCTCTGAAAGTATTCTCCCTAACACCAGAATTGGTAAAATCTACCTTTGGATAGTTGTTCAAAAGCCAAGAAACTAATATTTTCCCGAACTGTAGAGCACAGTTATACTTTGTTTCACCGTGATAGTCGCATTTAGAAAAGTGATGATATGGACATAATTGTTTTAGGCTTGGACAGCCAAAATCCTGAAGGTTGAATACAGTTTTTTCAATAATATCTCCTAGGAATTTACACTTTTCATCACCTTTTGCAAATAGGTAGCCATAGTTCTTTGTCTCATTCCTTAAAATATCATCAAGTTCAGAATAGTCAGAATTTCCAATTTCCCATCCGATTCCATGAAGATTTCTATATACCCATCTATTGGGAGGTGAGTATGGATTTCCATAGGATGGGGGTTTGAATAACCATTGCTTCTCCAGACCAGTCAAGTTGACAATAGCCAGCTCCTTAACGATGAATCCATGCTCGCAGCTTTGATAACCTTGCACATCTATTACTGCAGCGCACATATTGACTGACTACGAGTTCTTCTTTGTTGTGCCTCACTTTATATCAAACTCATCCCTCCCCTTATTATAACAAATTACATTCTTCTAACCATGCCTGATAAAGGATTATATTCCACGAGGCTATCATGTAAAATTAAAGCATATGCAGTGGTATTGGCCTTGAAAGCTTCAGTACATTCCATCTCTAACCTGATGTCTACAGAAGATGATCTAATTGCTTCCGACTGACGGGAACAGTCAATTACAATAATCGGTGCATAATCTCTAAAGTGATTTTTAGACATGAGAGGTTGGTTTGCTTTCCCATAGTAACTGTGTTGAAAATTTTGATACATGTAATACAAAAAACTGAAATAATTCTTGGAAAAATTTACATTTAAATCGTCATATGGATAAATCTCTGAATTTAGATGTAGTTTAACATTAGTAATGTTATTTTGATCGAAAATTGTTGGATCTGCTAGTATGTTATCCTTTCTGTTGGTTTGAAATGCTATAATCACATAGCGAGGTTTCTCCAAATTTGTCGTGGTTTTCAATGTCCACGTATGCTTAGTGGTAGCAGGCAGTGTTGGATACTCGATTAGATCCCATGATCTAAATGCCATGTGTATGGTCTTCCCTTTGTTGATAACATTCAGAAACTTGAGCTTTTGTTGATCAGACACTTTTACGTATGGAATCCTCCAGTGCACTGATTTAAGTTTAATAGGAGCTTTAACTGTTGCATCAGTACCAAATATGGAATCATTATCACTTCTACTTCTGTGCAATATTAGTTCATGTTTCCCTTGTAGAATTATTCTGTTATAATCTTCAAAGAAGCCCATAACTGTGTCCAATGGAATGCAGCAGTCAAAATTACCACCATCATCAATAAGCTTGATATCTGTATTAGGAGGGCTCCAACCAGCTATTTCTAATGCTTTAACTTTATCACTGTTAAAAGAAACATATCCTTTAAGAGTGCTGACAATTCCTGGATTACGGACATGGTCAACTAAAACTCCATTTACTTGATATTTGATTTCATCAAAGAGATACATGAAAGCATTCCTCACTAATCTCACACTTATATCTGGTTTAGTTTCATCTTTCTCTACTTGTCCTTGAATGTAGAGAAAACTCTTTGACGGAACTGTGAAAATATCCTGTTGTTGCACTGAAATAATGATCTCGTCAGAATTATTCAACGATTGTGTATATGGCTGATGTGTATGATACTCATAGTTGGTTATCCTCTCTTCAAAAGACACCCCTTCATTTACATTTAGTATTTCTTCCATCGTGGCTTAACTAAAAGTCCTATTTGCTGGAGAAAGTAGACGTTTAAAGGTGTTAACACTCTGCGGGGTAAACGATGAATACTGGCTGGTTTAAATCCTTGAAAATCAATACCCATTTTTCTTCAGGTGTAGTCGAATAGTAATTACTTCTTCACGAAAGTTCACCAAATTATTGTCTTGGTCTGTAAGAGTTAGTGTAATATTGTCAATTCTCTCTCCAATGACTGGAAAATAAATGACTGGTGTAGGTTCATGTACCAGTTTATAACCTGGAGGAACTGTGGGGGAAAACTCATATATTGTGTGCCCAGGTTTACCATTTCTGTATGATCCTGCAGCTATATTACAGTTTATAGCAATTGTATTTACACCGTGAATTTTCACAATTTCATCTGATTTATGAGTAACGTTTGCATCCAGTACTTTATGATGAGTAAATCCCAGCAAAGGACCAATTGAATGTTCTTTGTTGAAATTAACAGGTTGGGTACACTTGAATTCGACCTTTAAAGTGTTAACATTACCTTTCATTTTAATTGAATGAGGTGACTGCATGTGTCTTTTTAGGTAATCCGCTATAGCTTCAACCTCATAGTTCCCAGTAGGAATAGTAATCACTTTGTCACCATAATGAAATTTATTGTTTACATTTTCAACTATGTTTGGTATCGAGTTATAAGATTGGAAGCTAAGCAAGCCAATGTTATAGTCACCTCCATCTAATAAACTAATTGGTGGAAATATATTAGCGCTAAGGACGCTAGATGTACCTGTTAAGGTAAAAGTATAAGACATGACTAACATCTGTTAACTTTGTTATGCATAATTATAGAGAAATTCTAAACATAAATGTCCACAATAAGGAGTATTCCAATTTTGATACCTCTCACGATTATACATGACTTCACTCTTGTTAAAATAATGTAGCATTTCTAATGGTGGTCTGAGATTCCCAAATGGATCAAAATATATAACTTGGTTACCTTTCTTAATATATGCCACCCAATGAGTTCCAGGATTGTACGCTGAATCTAAATTTACAATAGCACATTCATCAGTTTTAGGAAATTTTGGCAATGTATCACGCATATATACACCTCTAAAATGTGGAATATTTTTAGCGTATTTCATTAATTCAATGTTTGTGAGCGCTCTGTTAGGAAGTAGTCATTCGTTTTTTCTTATATAAAGACCATACCCTTTCTTATACGGTTTAAGGTAAAACCCTTTGCCAATCTGTTGCTCTTCTAATTTTCTATTATGTCTTCTATCTTCTTCCAAACGATCCCTCGCCACCTGTGTATCCTTTACTGCCTTTGCTATCGCTGATGCCCCACCAGCTAAACTTCCTAGTGCAGATAGACCTGCAAATAAGGGTACTAGAAACGGAAGAATTCCGCCAGTTCTTGGAACAGGTAAAACTCTGGGTATTTTTGATGGTTTTGACTTTTTTAAATAACTCTTTGCCTTCTTTAGAGCTTTCTTTGACGCATCACTAATCGACAAAGGTGAATTTACACGTGCTGCTTTTATAACATCTTTAATAGTTTTTACTTTTTTCACCCCACCACCTAATTTTACTTTAGCTTTCATGGCGTTTGTGACTGCCCAGGCTGACGCTTTCTCACCAAAAGAGGCGTCACGTGCCTTTGTTCTTTGCCAAGCTTTATCGGCGAGTATAAGGTCAGCCTTATGTCTTGATTCTAGATCCTTATGTTGAGAGTATGCAATGTCGTGTTCCCGACAGGCTTCGTCCAAAGGATTAATACCTCTATCTCCTCGTTTTAATCTTTCTTGTAGTTTAGTTCCGGGACCGCAAAATCTGTAACCAGGTATGTGCACTTCAAAAGGGAGTTTGTTAATCGCTGAATTTATAAGACCTCTTCCGATAGTTTTGCTTCTCATTATGATGACATTAGTGAGACCAGCAACTATATATATAGTGTCACATCCAATTGATAAATTATGCGTTTAGAGAAGCAAAGTGAAAGTTTACCTATCTGCAATCTATTGAATAATTCGATAGACGAACATATGAAAATAAATCGACATGGTGTACTACTACCGGATAATATTCGAGCACTTATTTGTGGAACTTCAGGTTCTGGTAAAACCAATCTTATGGCTTGTTTGCTTTTACAACAAATGGACTAAAATTCGCACATGTATATCTTTGCAGTCAGTCGCTTCAACAAGAGAAATATTTATATTTAGAAGAGATTTTTAAACTAGTTCCAGAGATAGGATTCCTTACAATTAATACTACTCAACAAATAATCACTCCTGATATGGCAGAACCAAACTCTGTCATAGTTTTTGATGATATTTCAATGGATGAGCAGGAAAATATCAGGAAATATTTCAGTATGGGGCGCCACAAGGACATTGACTGCTTTTATCTTTGCCAAAGTTATGCTAGGATCCCTAAACACCTTATTCGTGACAATGCTAACTTTATCATATTGTTCAAACAGGATGACCTAAATTTAAAACATGTTTATAGTGATCATGTAAGTTCCCCCAGTGTATCATTTGAGAAGTTTAAACAGATGTGCAATATATGCTGGAAGGAGCCGCATGGATTTATAACTCTGGATAAAACAAGAGATTTTAACAATGGTAAGTTTCGGAAGGGGTTGGATACATTTATCTATATATAGGCTGGTAGCAGAATAGATTTCTCATTCCGTCATGGATCCCAAAGTTACTAGACAACTTATTGAAACTTCTAAATCATTACGCAGTAAATTCAAAAGTATGAAGCGAGGTCTTCAATCATCTCAAGAAGAACTAGAAAGGAGTTGAAACCCATTACGGAGCCACTGCAAGAGCTGGTTCAGCGGAAAAAATGGGGCAAACAAGATGCCCCGTTAATGGAAGATTATGTGCCCTTGAAATTGAAAAAAGATGCTTCAACTGCAACGGACTCACCGATTAAAGCTTCTACTAAAGATACTTCAACTGCAATGGAATCACCGATTAAAGCTTCTACTAAAGATGCTTCAACAGAAACAGAATCTCTAATTAAAGAACCTTTACACTCACCAATTAAAGCTTCTACTCCTGTGCAACTGAAAAGGTATACTATTCCAATAAAACAAGAAGAAACGTTTGAGGATGTAGAAGAGATCACTCCTTTAGAGTACATAAGAAAAATTGATAAACAGGAATTGGAGAAAACTTTAAGGGGGGAAGAAGATATTGGCTCTTTAATAGAACCATATTTATTGAAAATAATAAGTGCCGATCCTAGAGATTTTGATGATAGATATGGAATTAGAATCCTATCAAAAGGTGGGATGACCATTGGAAATGCTCAGGTAACCATAGATGGTGATGATATTAATGTAAATGGAAAATGGTATGAAGGTACACCAGGTTTGTTACAATTGTTATTTTTAAAACAACCGACACAATATTCAGAAAATGATTTAGACAGTTATAAAGACATTTTAATTAGAAGTAATGCGCATAAGCGACAGTTTAGTGAAGAAAAAGGAATTAGTTCCAGCAGAGGATGGAAATACAGAAATATCATCGCTCCTCTTTTCAGTCCCCCCTCCAAATCACCGGAACAAATTTCAATACAAACTAGGTATACTCCACACGAAACTGCTTCAAACAGACAAACACCTCTGACTTTGATTGCAACAAGACCTGGTAAATACCCGCTAAGATCGAGGGAAACAATTGGTAAAGGCATGTGGGAAGGTCAAAGTATTTATGAATACTGGGATGACCCTAACGAACTGGTTGAACGACTTCGGTTGCTATACGCCTCAACTAGTGCAGGTCATACAGTGCATGAAAATGAAATTCACTCTATAATTGAAGAGCTGAGAGAGGCTGATATTATTTATTAAACTGGTAAAATTTTGAATAATTGTTCAGTGCTAGCTTAACACAGCGCCAAATAACATGTCTGTCGACAAATTTGGTAGATCATTACCCCAAATCAAGAAAGTATTTCATGCAAGTGACGATGAAGATGATGATTATATCGACTTTGAAAATAAACGCTTAATAGGGGTGAGTGATCCTTTGAGGGATCTTGATGCTGTCAATAAGAGATATCTGGAAAAATATGTAACTGACTTAAATGCTTCAGGTAAAAATGACCTAATTACTAAAACATACATGGAAAATTATATAGATAAATTAGATTTACCAACCAAATTATACCTTCAAAACTATCTGAACGAAGATTTTGTAACCAAAAAGTACCTATTAGAAACTTATGATGAGGCTAGAAAATTAGTGACTCAGAAATATGTGCAACGCCTATTTGAAACAATAATAAATAGGCTGAATGCATTCAATCCGAATACTCCTTTAACAGCCTATCAGCTAAAAACAGTTTTTGATTAAGTTTCCAAGTGTTAAGAATAAATATAATACTTGGATTTAGAAATAATTATCAGATGTAAAAATTTTTGTAAAGGATAAGGTGCTTAATAACAAGGGTAATGTCTTCCAAAAAGGCTGTAGTTACTGAACTTCATAGACCAGCACGTGTACGCTACCCTCGAAGACGTACACTGCTCAAAGGTATAGATGATTTATGGCAAGCTGATTTAATAGAAATGTTACCATATGCTCGCCAAAATAGTGGTTACAAATATATATTAGCAGTGATTGATTGTTTTTCAAAATATGCCTGGGTGGAACCTGTTAAATCCAAAGGCGCTCAAGATATCACTCAAGCAATGGACAACATTTTTAATTCGAGTGGTAGAGTACCCAAAAATATTCAGACAGATAATGGTAAGGAATTCTACAATGTTTCCTTCAAGAAGCTCATGAAGAAGCACAACATTAATCACTACAGTACTTACAGTCAAATTAAAAGTTCAATTGTTGAAAGGTTTAATAGAACCTTCAAATCTATGATGTATCAATTGTTTAGTCTTAGAGGAAACTACAATTATACAAAACATTTACCTGATCTCATAAATACCTACAATAGCAAAGTACACCGTACGATTGGTATAGCGCCATCAGAAGTAAATTCTACCAATGAAGCATCCTTACTAGCTAATGTTTACTCTTCTAATGTAAAACGAAAAGATAAACAACGTTTTGAAGAAGGAGACTATGTACGTATCTCGAAAAGAAGAACTATATTTACTAGAGGATATACGCCCAACTGGAGTACTGAAATATTTAAAATTAAAAATGTTCGCAACACAATTCCATATACTTACTTGTTGGAAGATTTGACAGGACAGCCTATTCAAGGTGCATTTTATACTCAGGAGCTGCAGAAAACTAAATATAAAGATGTATATCTTGTAGAAAAAATACTGAGACGTAAAAGTAATAGGCTGTATGTAAGGTGGTTAGGTTTCAAGGAACCTTCATGGATAAATGTAAAAGATTTAGTAGCTTAATAAAGTTCATAAAAAATTAAGTATTTTTTTTGTTTTTAACCTCTTACGTTGATGCCAATTCAGGAAAAAATAAATGAAACAATCTATTTTTAATACAAAATTTATTCAGCAGTTGTTACATTTTTTTTGTTTAAAAAAATCACAGTTCAATAATTTTTTTAAATTACTGACTTGTTTATTAACATCTTCAATTAGACTCACTAATTTAAAATATTCATTTCTTAATAAATTGATCTTCGGAGGCTGATATTTGAGGAGATCTTCAAGCCATGATGGTTTCCCCTGGATAACCATAGTTTTATGAGTGAAGTTCTCAAAGTAAACTGATGAATGCTTCAATTGAATATCGGACATAGGGGATCCGTGTTTATTACCAAAAAATTCATCACATATTTGCTTGCTAGCTTGGATAATTTCCCAATCTTCATCGTTAAATAGATAACTGATTTTTTTGTTTTTAATGCTATAAGTGGTTCACCATCTTCAGAAAGACCTGTCACTAATTGTTTTGAATTGATGGTGTTGAGCGAGAAGCTGGTTGTAAGCTGCAATTTTATACCACTTGCCATCTTGAGATATGACCGCAAACTGGGAAGTCACACTACTTCTCACCAACTACATTTACCTCCCCCACTATTCTTTCGCTGAACAGCTGATTTAAATCTCTTTTAATGCAGTGGGCTAAATAAGCAATGTGTGAACAAGGACAATTATCAGGTCCAACTTTTTGTTTTGGATTTGACCAAACACAATTTATATAATGTTTATTAGCTGCCATAACAGTATATTCTTTAGAATACGTTTCTAAAGATTTTAAGTCACTGTACAGATTGATATAACTTAGTACTAAATCCAAATCGGTGGGCGTGATGGTTGGATATGTTGAAACAAACCTAATATAATTATCACTCGCAGAAATCTCTTTCCCCTCTACCGCCATTTTACTAACTGAGCTTCTTTAAAGGTGGTACACTTTTATATATTATATAGCCCTCTTTTACTTAAATGATTTGAACTAAAAAAAACTTTTTCCAAGTGTAAAGGTCAGCCAGTGCACCGCTAATAAATTTTTTTCATTATATCTCCAAATATGACATCATCACGTAACAAACATTGTGTATTACTCATTTTTAATCTTATATTAATTATCGGAAGAGGGAGGGAGCGGAAGACAGGTTGAATAATTGACAATGAGGGGCGGGGGGGGGGTATAAAGAGAGAATGACTCAACAACAAAAAGTTTGGCATATTTTATTGCAGCAGACATTAAGATGCAGTTCTAAATGCTGCTGACCTTGAATAAAAAAAAAATATATACACCTCACTCTATCCATCAGCACACATAGGAGCAGCTGAGGAAGGGAGGTTTGTGGTGGGGGTTAAAAACTGTGATTTTGCCGGCCGACGAAGTGGGCCGGGGGGGTGGAAAAGTGTTCTGGAACATACAAATACACTCTACTCTTCTTCTATCTTACATCCTAGTAAATATTATTTATTTTCCCAAAATCTACTATCTGTTCACAGTTAGTGATCATTAGAAACCGATCATAAATTAATTTACCCTGATGAATATAATTGATGAAATGATATACAAGATGATAAGAATTCTACCAGACTTCTGCAAAGATTGGTTGCAGAATATGTTACCGTAACATGAAACAATATAAATTCTTGATGATAATTGTCTCTAAAAAAAGGCATCCAATCATTTCAGAAGATTTAAATTTCTTAATTAATTGCTGCTGAATATATTCCATAATCAATTGAATTTGGATCCTTAAGAGGTTTTAAAGAAAAAAATGGAAGAAACTTTATGTTAAAATAAAACAAGAAGATTGGCATTTGAATTGATAGTTGTAACCTTAAAATTTTTAGCAGCCTAGGAGAATGGTAGTTTGGTGAGAGAAACAATGTAGGCAGTCAGTCTTGAGATATTTGAGTGTAGGCAATATTTGCTAACGGGAGATGCCAAAGGTTTTAAGATAATGATGAAATGGAATTGTTAAGTGCAAATGTGAAAATTTAGAAGTGTATTAATTAAGTTTATATAGACGTTGAAAATGTTAATATTTGGTTCAAATTGTTTGCCCCTGTTCTATAGTTGATTGAGTTCGGAGTCTTTGGCTATGTGTATCATCTTTAATATTGTTTGTTTTGTTCCACATCGCCACCAGGACAAATATGATAACAATCATAGACTATAATCTCCACACAATATATATATAAAGTGTACAGACAGTGTCAAGGGTATATTATTTTTATTATCCAAATATTGTCAACCAACTATGTATATACTATTTATAGAAACACTTAAACTACAAGCCATTGAAGAAGGCACACATCCATGCCGAAATGTTTGGCAAAACCGAATTGTTCTACCTAAGAGACCTATACCATAATAAAGAACAAAAATAAATTCTAGAGAAACAAGGTCAAGATAAAACTCTCACCGATATAATATATCTAGAACTATATATTGTATACTTTTATTAATTTAAGATTGAAATTTTGAATCAATCAAATAATAAATTGGATCTTTAAATTCATAATAATAAAAACTAATATACATTATAACTGTTTATTTATTATTAAACTTATTAATAATAATTGGATTATACTGGATTATTTCTTCTAAAACTGTAATTTCGACAGGTTAGGTTACATATAAATTTAACCGGCCAATCAATAAAATGTGATCAAAAATTCTATAATGAAAGTTGATTAAATTATTGATTTTTAGTTATTACTAAGTCTCAACTTTTTTATCTCTTGAAGTCTTGTGAGTAGTTATAGAAGAATAATAATTATAACACTAAGAACAAATTAGTGACTGTTTTCCTCGATTTTTCTTCTTGAAAAACTGGGCGTTTTGGACTTATGGAGGTCATCTTCAGTAATATGGTCAATAACTGTACATACATTTGAATCAACCTACTACCTAGTACTGTTGTAGAGATTATATGACTGAAAATGGCCGCATTTGGCCGAAATGTTCAGTTTTTTAAGAACGAAAATCAGGGAATTAATTAAAAACTTGGAGGAATTGTTATCTTGGAAAGATTGATATCTTTTTCTATAATTTGTTCTACAATAGCTTGTTAGTGGGGGGATTACAAGCGTTTATTTGTCTTGCCAAATCATTTATTCAGCCCCATTACTAAATTAGGATCATATTCTGGCTTATCATATAGAGATTATTGTACTTTGTTGTTATTAGTATTTATCAATTCAAATTTTAAATCGAAGAAACTGAATAAAATAAGAAAAATTATATTTAAATGTACATTTAGGCAGGCTGTTTGTAGAGACCAGTAAAAACATGTGTGATGAAACAAAAATTATCGACAAATTCGAGGTAAAAAAACAAAAAAAAAACAACAAAAGTAATTTTTAATTGGTTTTAATAGTTAAAAAGTTGGACGTTTCGGCGAACAATACAAAAAAAAAGAAAAAATATAACACCAAATAAAAACACTACATAAGTATGGTAATGTGGGACTGCTAAGTCTGTAATGAAGGGATGTATGTTGTAAGGCTAGCATCCGGAGAAAGGAGGGACCGTTATGTGTGGGGTCCCTTAATGTAAGTGCTGTTGTAGATTATATGAGTGAAAATGGCCGCATTTGGCCGAAATGTCCAGTTTATTCAAGAATAAAAATCTAGGAAAGCAGTAACTGATTTGTTATTAGATTGTATATTAGTAAAAATTTGTCATTTATGAGTGTTTCATACACCAGATTTTTTTATTTTCAGATATTGCAGTGTATTACTGTCTAAGAAGGTATTTCTGGACACACGCTCAGGCAGAAGACTACTTTTTACTCTCCTCAAGGTGTGGGTTTCCTTGAGGTTTGGCCAACATTAACTCCTGTATTGTAACACCTTTAAAGGTTTTTTTAATCTACAAAGTCAATGAAAACTTATTTAATACAATTAAAAAAGAGGTTTGAGAAAGATGAGAATAAACACATAAATTAACAAGTCACAAAATATCAAAGCAACCCGCATATTAAATTAGAATAAAATCTGAAGCAAACAGCGCTGTGAAAACAACCCATTAGTACTTCATTCTGCTGTAACAGACAACCAACAAAAAACAAAAACATGGTAAACACTTGTCTTTGTGCTTTCAGTTCAACAATAAAATATTTTTTTTTTTTTTAGATTATTGTTTATTATTTTTATAAATACAAATCATATAACAGACACTTACCATCCCTTTGTGCCCCTTAGGTTTAGCTGGTTTACCTCCGACTACAATTGGAAGCATATTTAATTGCCGTTTCACTCGCATTGCAGTAAGGCAATGTGCGAACAGGTAGTTCATGCAATCTGAACAGATAAACGGACATTTTTTTGTATCACTTTCTTCTTAGAGCAGGTATTTATATGTTATCAATTGATTTTTGGCGGGGGACTTACTTATTTAAGATAAAATAATACATTGTATCCTCATTCGTACTAAGCGTCTGTCTAGAGGTTAGTGCCCTCAAATTTGGTGCGATGACTTGGACAGTAGCAACTAAGATTCAGTAGGAAGGTACAAATGACCTGAACTGCTCATGGGCGTCATTTAAAAATAAATAGCTACCACGATAGCAAATCTAGGTTTTCTCTGTGAAAAAAAACCAGACACACTTAGAAGGTCCAATATGCTCATGCGCACTGAACTTTCCAGACAGAAAGAGGAGTAATTACAAGTCTTTCTCTTTTTAGGAAATGTTCAGCAAGCGATTTATTAGATTTAGTGCAAAATTTCTTGTGCGGAACTGGTAATCAAAAGTATCTCCGATATTTACCAAGACCTTTATTTATGAGATAGAGCCAGTATATATTGGGAAGCACAAAAAAAATCACTTGTTGCCTCACATGAGGATTAGGAGGTTATCTAACAGGAACTAACTTAGCCGCTTTCACTTGAAAATTATTCTCCCTTCAAATGATAAACTTAATAAACTTAATTGAATTTAAACTTTTTTTGAAAGAGGTAGACTTAAAACATCCAAAAATATATCAAAACATTTTTAAAATCAACTAGAGTTTGATCACCTTTCAACAAGTGTTCAGAAACCCACTATTATTTATTATTTCTTTTTTTTAAGACACATCAACATCTGTGGACATTAGCGTCCGGAGTTTTCTCAGTGCACTACCAGCCTCCGACTAGTGTTCTGTTGCAATAGACAACACTCTCCTTCATGGAACAGTTAGCTGTTAGAGGCTCCTAGGTAGAGAAACTGCAAGGGCAGCACTACAGGAATCAAACCTACAGCTTCTGAGTGGGAGTTAAAGTCATTACCACTGAGCTATTAACAAATGTGGTAATCTAGGAAGGTTCCAGGATGTTGATGCACAGTTTATTTCTTCCATGTTTTAATAATATTTTAAAAAAATGTATTTGTTCCAATTATTGCTTGTTAAAAGTTACGCCAACAAAATTTGGATTCATCTTTCAACGATCTACTTGCAGAATGAAATTTTGCAGATCAATTTCTCACTTGTCATAATCTTCTTGGTCATAAATTCTGTTTATATCTTCAGACATTTCTGTACCGTTTTTCCCATACTTAAACCCAGTTGGTATTATGTGATGAATATGCACTTTCAATGCCCCCAATTTCAGAGCTGAGAAATGTATTATTTAATTCCGATTGGTGCACTACGCGGGACAAGTCCAAATGGTCACATCCTTCAAACAATTTAACCTATAAAATATGATAAGACATTGGAATTCTATAAGCACACATGAGTCCATTAAGTATTGTGAAGAGGCTTTGATTGTAAGCTTATCTCTACAGGGCAATCTTTAGCCTGGGTTGTTATAAGTAGCGGAGGGGGAAATACCCCTATGCAACCCCCCAGGATCCTGGTGGAGATGAACAAGCTCACCTACGGCACCAAAGGGGATGCAATAGATCACCTGATGGTCGCAGAACACGAACGTTCAAAAACAAAAAAAAAGTGTAATCTTAATACTTAATACACAGCCTCTCTTGCCTAATCTTAACAATTGGCATTCCTTAGTAACGTCTGTTCAGTCTCACTTGAATGACAACATTCTGCAATTTCTGTCCTTCTGAAAAAGTTCTCTCTTGCTTGCAGGATTATGAATAATTATTTTTTATATTAAATATTTAATTCTTAAATGTAGATATCCAAATTTATGTAGGGGTAGTGAACCCCCACCACTCATCCACACTAGCGAGTGAGAACCCCCACCACGCATCAGAGAGAAAGAGCCCCTCTCGAGAGAGAGGAGAGGAGAGGACAGTTGGATATATATACGAGAGGCAGAGTCAAAAAGAGGATATTCTGTTCACAGTCTCACACTTGAATTGTACATATCGTTTAGCCACGTCAGTCAGTCTGTTCTGTTCTTGTAGTGTTAAGTTCTTGTAGTATAAAGTATACAGTCCTTGGCAGTCAGTCATATACATATATATCAATTATATATCTTATACCGATATTGAGGTGTTATTTATCCATCAACATCCACAACCAACATCTCCTCCTACACTATTACATTTATATCACTCTTTGGACTGTGAGCGTTCAAGCATCATTCCTTCTATATACTACAATTAAAAAGTAATAACAGTAAGATGTGAATTGTATGCAGTTCCATGTAAATTTTGAAAACTAATATACTAACGAGTAAATGGAAGGAGCCAAACAGTTAGCAATCGAGTATTCCTTGAAATCAACATCAATAGATTAGTCAATTTGTATTAAGTATCTTATCAAAATGTTAATGGAGAAACAAAAAAAATTGTTTTTTTTAATTAAATATTATATATTGAGAGAGAGTAATGGATAAATTGAAAGAAATGAAGTTGTTTGTCATTAATATGTCTTGAGTTCTTACATGCAGTTAACTAAGCAGCAAAATAACATCATTTCTCTCCCCATCCCACTCTTTGAAACAATGTTTACCATAAACTTATGTTGTCTTGCTGGTGCTGGGCTTCCACCGAGTATCAGTGAAGGCGGTAGCTTTGGGCATAGATTAATCCACTGATTGCTGCACACTATTCAATTAATTAAAATGTAAACTACATTATTTAGTGAATAATACTTTTAAAAAAATAAAATAAAATAGAGCAATAGTCTCTGACTAAATATCAGATTCATTATTTTCTCAAGTTTTCTGGTTAAAATATTCTGCCAGAAATATGATTGGAGATGATAAATTTGTAATTAGTTTAACTGACAATAATATAATATTTTATTTACTAGTATAACCATATCATAAACAATAATATTAAAATGGAAACAGGTCGTTTGGTCACTAGATTAGCAAGCCTTTTAAGATAACCCAGAAGATGAAAAATTGACGTAATAATATTGAAACTTATTGTTGTAATTTAATTCATCAATATGCAGTAAAAAAAAATAAAAAAAATCAACATTGCAATTAGACCTAAATATTAAATTATTAAAATAAATGTAATGCAACGAGATGAAGAACTTAGGATACGTTGAATTAAAAAGTCTTGCAGAACTACGGCTCAGCAATATTTTGAAAGAAAAATTCATTAATAATGATGAAGGAATATGTTCCTCAAAAAACTTCTAGTCGACATCTTACAATATTAAATATGTAATTAAGGTTTCACTGATTTTTAGATTTCCTTAAACCAAATTATGACCCCCAGGCAATGAAAAATTAACTTCCTAACAAAGGGAAAAACTAACATCATAAGAAAGACAACATCAAGACTACTTTAGAAAGACTGAATATATGTGATTAGAAAGTTACTGGAATGCTATCCAATAAGAATATCAAATACCCAAAAAACAAAAGTGTTGAGAGAAAATAATTCAAACAGAAATTTGAAACAAAAAATTTCCAGTCTATCATAAAAATTGAACCAATTAAAAACAAAAAAAAATTAAATGAAATGCGAAACCAACATCAGCGGCTCTAAGACCAAAATGTCATAAGAATAATCACATTATCATGTAGACGTTTCACGTGGATTTGAAGCATATACATCTATCACTAAATTACCGAGGAGTAACTTGCCAACAGAAATTGGTATATACTACTATTTTACAATTACACAGAAAAATGTGTTTAATTTATTGACTTTTCGTTTCTGTTTTTTCTAGTTTAAGACACGGCAGTATCTGAGGTCATTGGCGCCCGGCGCTTTCTCAGTGCACTACGTGTCTGGCAGTAACCACCCATTATATATAACACTGCCTATCACCGGATAGTAAACTGTAGAGGCTTCTAAGAAGAAAAAAAAAAAAATGGAATCAAATCCGGGACCTCCGTGTACCAAGGTCAGTCAGTCCGCTACCACAATTAGTAGACTTGTTGTAAGCAAGCCGTAGTTTTTCCATCTCTGTTTAGTTGAGGCGTTCAATTCGCTACTAAATTTTAACTCACCATTTTTTTATTCAAGATATTGGGTAATTACCGTTATTAACTTCACAGGAATCAAACACTGATTCTCGAACTACAGGCGAGTACGCTAGACTTCCGACCATCGCTGCGCCAAAAAAAAACAAAAAAAAAACGCCGGATTGTGCTGATGAATGGCAATCAAGAGAAATCAAGAGACAGCTAAAATTCGGTATAATAATATTTAGCCTTTATTAAAATGCCTTGAGAAAAATTAATATTTATAATTTGTTTCGGTGATTCAAAGTATTAAAATAATTACTTAAGTTACGCTTTGCATACTGGCATATATATTGGCTGAGATTTACTCTTCAAGAACTTCAAGAAGATAGTATAGAAATTTAGATGAACGAGTGGTTACGTCAAAATTCTAATAATTGTGAAGTACAGAACTAATAAGTATGAATTATGCTATTATATTTTGAATTACATTTACCTCTATACAGTGCTATTTTGAATTAAAATTCCGGATGTAGATAAACTATAATTTATTAATTGCTCTTTTTCTAAGTTGGTCTTTAAAATATGTGGACATTATTCTGCAAACCTTTAATTTTAGCTCTCTTCACAAATCCACTAATAGGCCACTATTGCACCCCCACCAATCTGTTCATTCAAAACATTGTTGAAAGCTGTAGACAGTTTTCTGTTGATAAAATTGAATGCGCGCAAATGATTTTAATTCTTAATTTTTATTAAAATTATTTTCTACAAAATATAGCATTTTAATTATTTTTAAGCTCGTGGACTAAAGAGCTATCTATATACTTTAAACAGACAGGAACAGAAAAGAAAAATACTATCTTCACTTACTTTTAGCAGCGTTGCCATTGGATACAAGAGCACGAACTTCATTATTGCGTTGTGCAGGCGTTGGTGGACAACAAATGATGGGGTCTATACCTTGAAATGTGCAAATTGCTGGATGGTTACTTCTGAAATCTCCAATTTGTGGACAATTCTTTAAATATTCACATTTCCAAGCTGTGCTGCCACTTCCTTTGCAAGTATCACCTGTAACATTTCATGCATTGAAAATAAAGTAATTATTGTAAAATTAAAATGATATAATTTTTATTGGAATATCAATTGAATCAATAAAAATAAATAAAACCGTTTTGCAGAGTTCTTAATACTTTTTTCTCGCACATTTTCTAGAGGTACTGCGCCGAAAACCAATTAAATAAAAAGTGTTATTTATATCTGATAGATTTGATTTTAGGATTTGAAATCATAATAAAATATGAATATTAATCTACTGGTGCGTTTGGAAAAAACTTCAATTTTGAATGTAATTGCAAGCATATCATTGGAATAATTCTCTTGCTTTACAAAATATAAAAGAGCTTAAAAAATAGTCAAATGTATAATAGTTCCTTAAAAATGGAATACTTTAATTTATAACTAACTAAGCCATACACTAGTAAAGTCAGACATATTACTACAAATTTAATCTTTCGATTTTTCAAAATAATTTTAAATTAAACAAATAAATAAAAAAAAAATTAATACTGACCAACAAGAAGACCGAGCATACTTTGACCATATACATTGGTAAATATAGAAATTAGATATACGAGGCACTGGATAGCTAACATGACTGAACAACGGACTGACCAATACTGACTTTCTAAGGAATCACAATTTGTTAAAGAGTCTTTGCATACAACTAACTAGTCCTTGAATCAGTGAGTTGCCTTCTAATCACTACGTCATGAACTGGAATGTCCCCATCTTTAAAAAATTTATATTCAATTTATTTACGTAGAGTTTATTTCTTATGCATATATACATACCTGTTGTCTACCTTTTTCACTGATGACACTGTACTTTTAGCTACAGATATTGAAATTTTGACATCAGTCTATGATTGATTAATCGATTATTATTAAATATCAGTAATGTGGAATTTGTCGATTAATTTAAATAAATTAATTAGAAACTAGCAACAACAAAAAAAACTTTGGAAATTAAATTACAAAAAATTGAGATAGTGAATTACTATAAATACCTAAGTGTAGGTGTCACTCCTAAGTGTAGGGTGATTGTCATTTACGCAACACTTCGAGGAGAAATACATCCAAATCTGCGATGCTTATAGTTTTTGGCAAAATAATCGTTAAATTTAAAAAATAACAACTCTATGTGCATAATGTCTTATGCTGCACATGTCTGGGGGGGGGAGTCATAATTATCAAATTGTAGAAATGATAAACATATTTTTCCGAGCCGGGTGTTGGTGTGGTGGTTATGAGCGTGGACCTGTAAGTGGGAGGCCCTCAGTTCGAGCCACGCTGTAACTGCTAAATTTTGTATGCGTTTAAAATACTTCCATTTTAATTGATAATAAAGTATGTGCTTCCGCCTTCGTCCACAGTTACAGGCACCTACATCAGCAATAAGGAAACAACGCCCACACAGATAGATACTACTGTTCTCTTTAAGATAGAGATAACCATTTATATATATAAGATAATAATTTAATTGTGAATTCATTAGTACTTTGCTCGTTGCTACTGTGTACATGTGTGTCCGATTGTATGTCAATAAAAGTTTTTTTTTAAAAACTCCCTCGCAGTTTCTGTTTTTATAACTGGCGCTCGATTGCAGGGACCGGCGAAAGTATTTAAAGCGATCTGTAATCCCCTAAAATACTTCGGTTTTTACCGTTAATTGCCGGCCCAACGGAAAGGAATCCAGACGAGACTACTTATCTCAACCAGGGTTCCAGACACCCATCAACTGCACACAACAGGCTACAGGGCACACAAACCAGGAAACCTGGCGACACACCACAAGGACATCATCGCAACCAAGGGAGCCTCAGGCGGAACTTCGGAGCCAGAGCAACAACCACCAAACCCTTTCAGAGGTAATTTAAATTTCACTCTCGTACCATCCAGAATGAGCAAAATTTCAAGGCCCCTTTCACACGACATCTTGCGATACATCCCCGATTATGAAGGCAACAGCCACGAACTTCCCCATTTTATAGACACTTGCCAAGAAATTTACGGGAGTTACTGTGCGGCAAACGTTGAAGAAAAAGAGCATAACCACTGGTTATTAATAAAAGCCATACTAACCCACATAAAAGGCCCCGCTAAAATTGTAATATATAATAATAATTGTAAAACAGTAGAGGAAATTATAATAGCACTACGGAAAAATTTTGCGGACAATCGAACGGTACCCGACCTATTTTCAGAGATAAACTGCATGAGGTCAAAACCAAAAGAACACCCTATAGAATTCTTAAATCGACTAGACGAAAAACGGACTACCATAGTAACAAAATATAAAATAGACGGGACGACTGGAGTAGTATTAACTGAATTAACTAAACAATTAGACGCTCATTTAGTAAGAATATTCCTTTACGGGATACACCCTTCACTAGGCGCTTATTTACAATCACTACAATGTCAAGACCTAGACGACGCTCGAACAAAAATTATAAATGACTGCGGAATAATAATGAGCCAATTAAGACTAGCAAACACACCCGAAAGCATTACGTACAACACCCCAGTAACAAACAAGAACCCCCCAAACACTCAAAGACCCTATAAAAACAATTTTACTTATCCACAATACCAAACCTATCAAAACCCTCGATCCAACTTTATCCAACATCAAAACTATGTACCACACTTTAATTTCCCTCAATACTCTCAATTTAGACCCGACTATAATTCCCCCCAACACTTTCAATTTAGACCCAACTTTAATTCCCCTCAACATTTTCAATTTAGACCTAACTTAAACTTCCCCCAATCATCACAGTCCAGATTTAAATATCAGAACACACCAAAATGGGATTCACAAAATACCGTATCCATGAGAACGGTTAACAAACTAACAGACGGAAGAAACATGGGAGCCCCACACGAATTAAACATAACCGAATCCACTCAGAACAGCGAAATAAACGAACTAAGAGAACAGGTTAGAACCCTAACCGAAACAGTCTCGAAACTTACAAACCATTTTTTAGAACCAGGACCGACAGTAACAGAACCCCCCGGGAAACAACAATATTTGAGTTAAAAGCACTATCACAATCCTTACCGTATTTCCTAGACAAGACAAATAACAAATGGTTAATCGACACAGGATCCCAAAAAAATTACATAAATCCCGAAATAGTAAAATCCAATATGAAAAAATATTCTGAAGAATTTTTAGTACGAACACCAACAGGCGAAGAAAAAGGACATGAGTACATTTTAATGAATATTGACCAGATATTTCCGAAAGCGGAACCTATTAAACTATACATATACAATTTTTCTCCCCGTTACGACATACTGATAGGACATGAAACTTTAAGTAAATTAAACGCTACGGTAGACTTTAAGAAAAAATTATTAAGATATAAATATAGTAATAAGAGACTATTATTTAAAATGGATGATAAAGTAAACTTAAAAAAAGGTTATAATATAGTTAATATCCCCTTAAAAAACGTAAATTGCAAGGAAGGAATAATTAAAACAAAAGAATTAAATAAGGAAATCACAATTCAAGGCGGTTTAGTAAAAAACGAAAAAGGGCGGGCTAAGTGTCTCGTTTACGCCCAAGAGGTAACAACAATATCGTTGGAACCCATGGAAATAGACGAGGTCGACTCTATACATGATTCTAGCTCTTCGACCATAAGTCCAAAGGAGTTAGAGGAAATAAAAAAAGAAATCCCACACCTTTTACGAACTAGCCACATGAATGATGAAGAGAAGTATAAAATTATAGAACTAATTAGACAATACCCAGAAACGATAAAACGAGAAAATGACAGACTAAGTAGCACGAACTTACTTAAACATAAAATTAGGACAAAAGACGAAAATCCGGTTTACACCAAAAGCTACCGATACCCAGAAGCTTTTAGAAATGATGTTAAATTAGAAATAGATAAATTACTAGAAAATAAAATAATACCAACCTAGCCATTCCCCTTATAATTCCCCCATTTGGGTAATTACAAAGAAACCCGACGCTTCAGGTAAGCGCAAAATAAGAATGGTGATCGACTATCGTAAGCTAAACGAGAAAACGATAGAAGATAAGTTCCCCCTGCCCAATATAGAGGACCTTTTCGGCAAGATCGGAAGGGCCACTTATTTCTCTGCCATAGATTTGGCTTCGGGGTTCCATCAGATCGAGATGGACCCCGAATCAATCCCGAAAACAGCCTTCAGCACAGAGACTGGGCATTACGAGTTCTTAAGGATGCCCTTCGGACTCAAAAATGCACCTCCAACCTTTCAAAGAGCAATGAATATTATCTTTGCTGACATTCCCAATGCCCTTGTTTATATGGATGACATTATTGTTTTTTCGGACAGCCTAACTGAACATTTAAAACACTTACAAACAGTTTTTAAGAAATTAAAGAAGTATAATTTAAAACTGCAGCTAGATAAAACGGAATTTTTCAAGAGAGAACTTCTCTATCTAGGTCATATAATATCAGAAAAAGGTATACAACCAAACCCCCAAAAGTTAGAAGTAATAAAAAAATTTCCCATACCAAAAACGCAAAAAGAAATAAAACAATTCCTAGGCCTTACCGGGTATTACAGAAAAATGGTAAAGAATTATGCGAGAATTGCCAAACCACTGACACAAGCCCTGAGAAAAGACTCCAAAATAGACATTAATAACTCTGACTACAAAAATTCCTTCGAAAAATTAAAAGAACTCTTACAGAATAACCCGATACTTCAACTACCCGACTTTAATAAGACCTTTTATTTAACCACAGACGCTTCCAATAAAGCTATAGGCTCAGTATTATCCCAAATCCATGATGGAAAAGATTTACCCATCGCATTTGCCTCACGCACCCTTAATCAAGCAGAAGAAAACCTTAGTACTATTGAGAAGGAGTTACTCTCAATTGTCTGGGCATGCAAACATTTCAGGCCCTACTTATATGGCAGAAAATTCATCATTCAAACCGACCACAAGCCCCTTCAGTGGCTGCATAATTTAAAAGAACCGAATTCCAAATTATTACGTTGGAAATGCCTATTAGCAGACTTTGAATTTGAAATCAAATATCTACCCGGAAAAACAAATATAGTGGCAGACACCCTCTCGAGAATTCCTCAAGAAATCAATGCAATAGACAACCCAGAAAGCGAAATAAATCCCCAAGAAATACTAGACCAATTCTTACGCGAGTATCCCCCAGAAAATGAAAACGAGAACGAACACGATAACAGTAGCCTAGCCACAATACATTCCCAAGACAGCTCAGCCGACCAAATTACACTAATGGACAAAACTAAAATTCTAAACGTGGAACAGAATCAAATATTGATAGAACGAGGTTCACCAGACGTGAAACTTCTCAAAGTATTTGGAAAGAAACGAATAAAAATCACCCTTAGCAATTTAGATGTAAAAACACAATTAAACCAATTTATAATCGACTACTTAAAACCTAACACCACATATGGAGTTTACTGTCAAAACACTGAAACACTACAATCAACATATGACGACATATTCTTAACTCTCCAGAATTTAATACTTACAAACTTTCGAACTATCAAACTTCGTAGATATTACAAAATACTACTCGACTTAGAAGATAAAGAAGAACAGACTGAAACAATTAGTAATTATCACGGAGGAAAAACTTATCATAGGGGAACCTCCGAAACATATGAACACATAAGACGAAGATACTACTGGCCAGGAATGTACAAAGACATCTCTGACTACATTAATCAATGTCCAATCTGCCTGAAAACCAAATATGAGAGACAACCCATCAAACTGACTTATAATCTCACCCCTACACCAGATAAACCCTTCGAGAAATTGGCCATAGATGTATTCACCTATAACTCAAAGAAATTTTTAACCATGATCGACTGTTTCAGCAAAAAACTAACGATCTACCCCATACAAACACACAATCAATTGGAGGTACAAGACAGATTACAAAACTACTTCTCCCTTTTCCCATTACCGAAAATAATCCAAATGGATAATGGAAAAGAATTCGACAACAACGGTATCAAAAATTTACTCACTCTTTACAACATAGAACCTCACTACACGACACCCTCACATTCACAATCACAAGGCATCATAGAAAGAGCCCACTCTACCTTGGTAGAGCTATTAAATTCAATCCAACTCCAAAATAAAACTAACAACCTAGAAAGAAACATACAGCTAGCAGTATTAGCATACAATAACAGCATAATAACAAGCCTAAAATTAACCCCCATGGAAATAACGTTCGGAACTAATAACATAACCCCTGACAATCTACAACCCACCTTGACGGAAGAAAGAACTAAACGCTATCACCAAGATCTAGACATAGTACACAACGTAATTAAGGATAGACTAAACAAAGAAAAAGAAAAAAGGACACAAAAACTAAACCAACATAGGGAACCGGAAGTAGAACTACCTGACACAGTTTACTTAAAATCAACCACACACAGAAAACACAAACCCAAGTACTTTCCAGTATCATATAATCCTAAAACTAAATTAGCAACTAATCTTAAATTTCAAGCAAACAAACAATTCAAAGTACACCCTAATCGAATGAAAAGACCCAGAAAAGTGAATAAACGAATTTCTGTTTCAGGACAAAATGTTAACGCAAACGCTGATACTGAACCTACTAATCCAACTGATACCAACAAACCTAGCACCAGCACAGGCCTATAAAGTAACGGACTTAACCAAATCACCTGGCATAATACCTTTCCTAATACAACCATCCTTCATACTGAATCAAACTTATTCTTACATTCATAACATAAACCTAAGCAAATTACAAGAAGAAATAACACAAACAGAACAGAATTTAAGGAGAATAGACCCAAAGAAAAGAGATCCCCATTACATCAGAACCATAAACGCTTTTTTAAAATACGCACAAGACAAACTAGACCATATCTACTCAAACAAAATAAACAGGCAAAAAAGAGGATTAATTAACGGACTAGGGACAGCTATATCATGGCTAACAGGAAATATGGACGCAAACGACAAGGACCGGTATGACAAAATAATACAACAAGTTCAAAAGAACGAATACACTATCGAACACAACGTAGAAAACCAACTTACCGTCAATACGGAATTAATTAACAAATATAACAAAGACATAGGCATAATTCAAAACAACAACAACAAACTAAAAAGCTATTTGACTATACTGACCAACGAAACGTTCGCTTTAGAGCTCGCGCATCAATATAATTTCCTCTTAAGTAACTTACAATTATTAATAAACAAATTAAATGACATAAGTAATAGTATAGAATTTTGTAAACTGGGAGTAATACACTCCAGTATTATAACTACCCAAGAAATACTACAAGTTGTTAACCAAACCAAAATCCAACCTATTAGCGAGGATCCTGAAATCCTATGGCAATTAGGCTCCATTAAATGCGCTCTGTACGAAGACCACATATCCTACATCCTAGAAATTCCCCTAAAATCCACTTTATACGAAACCCTTTTCTATCTTTCACACCCCGCAGAATACCAAGAAAAAATTATAACAATTTATACATATCCCCATTTAGTATTAAGAAATTATAAACAATTATATACTAGCAACAATTGTACATTAATTAAAGGAAAGTATTATTGTAGACAAGCCAAAAGAATCGAAAATAATAAATGTATTGAAAATCTGTTAAAAAAGGAACCACATGACTGTAAAACAATAATACTTCACGAACCCAAACCCTTTGTAAAATACATTTCCCCACTTAACAAATACTTACTTTACAAACATAACGATTTAATTATAAATATTAATAATTCCATTAATGTAACCTTGTATTCGAAAAATTGTTACTTATTATATCTAGAACCAAATGAATATGTACATAATTTTCCCAAGCCATATGTCTACTGGGAAACTAATCCTATTGATATGGAAAATATTCTTATTAACAAACCTAGTAATATTAACATATCCTTTGACAAACTTAATCATTTAAATATCCACAATAAACCTTTAGAGATAATTACAGAAGTAGCTAATAATAATACCCATATTTTAATCTTATATTTTATTGTAATCATAGTATTAAGTCTTGTTATATTATATATCTATAGGAAAATTCATAACTATTGTAAACAACCAAAATTAATAGAAAATAGAAATTTAACCCCAAAACAGGAAGAACCCTGCCACCCTTCACTTAACCCCTCGCCGAGGGCGGCTCAATCTTGAGGAGGGAGGAGTTACAGGCACCTACATCAGCAATAAGGAAACAACGCCCACACAGATAGATACTACTGTTCTCTTTAAGATAGAGATAACCATTTATATATATAAGATAATAATTTAATTGTGAATTCATTAGTACTTTGCTCGTTGCTACTGTGTACATGTGTGTCCGATTGTATGTCAATAAAAGTTTTTTTTTAAAAACTCCCTCGCAGTTTCTGTTTTTATAACTCACGACACCTAATGTGGTAGCTCGACGTGAAGCCCACCTGAAAAAGTAGGCATTACTATATTTTTCCGAAATAAACTCATCTCATAGGAGTATGCAGGTATTGACCAGGTATACACTCTCTAGCCCTTGGGATTACACCGACAATTGTCTGGCCATGCAGTAAATTCCTTTTCTATCTGCCTTTCAAACATTTTCAAAATTTCTTGATCATGCGTATCCCAGCACATACAGATTCAAGTGAATAGAATTATGAAATTTCTGAAAAGTTAATCTAATTGTGGGAAACATATGGCAGCAGTAAGAATCGCACAATTTTTAGTAACCCACCACCTAAATAAGTCAATTTATGGTATGTGTAAATTGTGGATCTAATCAAACCATTGAACCCAACGGTACGTAATTAATATAAATTAATATAATTAAATTATTAAAAGCAATATCTTTATTTTTATTTTCTCTTATTCCTAGTAAGAGGAAGTATTGTAATCGTGTCAAATTTTCGATATCGAGTTTTCACCGGAAATGTCCGCTTTGACGTCCCCTGAGTCCAAAAAAGTGGTTTTTAGCAAATGTCTGTTGTGTGTGTGTGCGTGTATGTATGTGTGTATGTGAACAGCATAGCTCAAAAACGAAAAACCATAGAAAATGAAACTTGATATTCCGTTTAGGTATCACGTGGCATCTGCACTACGTTATCTGTAAAATTCCTCAACCGGAAGTACCACTTTATAGTTGATTTTTTACTTTTGGTGCGATTTTCTTTAAACTTCAACAGCAACCAACATACAAAGCTACACTTTATTGAAACATTTGCTCTGAAAAATGCAGAAGGCATTGGGGGAGGGGTGGGGTTAGGTTTCCATCTAAAGTGCTATTTCAGTTTATTTAGACAATTCTGTCATCTAAATAATGTTAATTAGAATTAAATATGTTGTTGAAATTCCGAGTTTGAAAAAAATCGGATAACCGGAAGTGCGTTTACTTCACCACTTTACTAAATGATTTATTCACTTTTTCGCAATTTTCTCAAAAATGGCTCCGACGATGTTTTTGAAACTTCGTATATAAACTAAACATGCAAAGATCTACAACTTTTATCTAAAACATTTCTCTGGGAAAATTCTTTTAAGGGCACTTTTAGGGGAGGGGTGGGGTTAGATTTTCATCAAAGTGCTATCCTAGTTGATTATACAATTCTATCAACCAACCATAATTAGTTAGAAATAAATAGATGGCTGAAATTCCGAGTTTCAAGAAAATTAGTAAACCGGAAGTGCGCTTTTACTGAACAGTGTTTTCAGTTTTCGACGAATTTCATTAAATTTGGTACACAAACTATAAAATTTGTCAATTATCATTTTGAGAATTGGAGTAAGAGAAAGTTTTGTGAGTGTTTCACATCAGATTTTTTTTTATTAAACTGACCAAACGTTTGATCTAATGCATAATACGGTAAAGTTATCTTTCTGTAATCATGCAAGGTACACTTTGACCGATTTTTAATTTACTAATTTTGCATTTTGTTTCTTTTTGTTTCCTAGGCGTTGGCAAAGAACCAGTTTATCGCTGTCGGAACTGAAATTGCCGAAAAAAAATTTTTTTGGGGATCGAATTCTGTGTTCAATTTAGTAAAAGTACCATAGGACAAGATAGTGCTAGTGTTAGTGGGCTGGATATTCAAGTATCTTCGAAACACTCTAGTTAGGAGGAACCAATTTTAGAGGTGGAGAAAGCTCATTTTGGCTCAGGAAGTTTAACAGAGGTAAAGTAGCAAAGCCTCGTTGGGTAGTCGTAGTATAGTTAGATCAACCAAAAAGTGTTTTTTATCTGTAGTGGATAAAATGCCAAAACTTTACGACGGGTGTTGGCCGAAAATATAAAACGGGTAACTACCCTGATCACAGATAGGTGGAGAGGCTACCAAAGTTTAGATTCGTTAGGGTTTCATCACTTTAAGGCAAACCACTCCTTAAATTTTGTGAGCCCGTGAGATAAAATGATTCATACCCAAAATATAGAATCCCACTGATCGAAAATAAAAAGAGACATAAAGAGATTAATTAGCCAGATTTGTACTACTAAGTTCGAAACTTACTTAGTAGAGTACATTTGGAGGAGTAAGTGTTCGACAAATGAAGAGTTGTTTAAGGATTATGTGGATGCCCAGAAATATTTTTATAAGTAGTTATTAGTAGTTTATTCCTATGTTAGTTAGTACACGATAGGTTTAGTTTTATTGGACAAGGCCTTTTAGACAGCCAAATTTATTTTATTGTGGATATTTCTTATATAAAATGTATTTAGTTTATTTTGACAAAGTCCTTTAGGCCGCCAATCTCATTTTATTGTGATTATTTCTTATATAACATGTATAATTTACTGTTTTTGGTGTTCATTAGGTTCTGTCCACACAACCAGCGAGATGAGTCTGGAATCCAAGAAGAGTCTTTGAACTTTTTTCTGTGATCTCACGATATATTAATTTGCATAATAATTTTGATCCGTTAGGAAGTAAAATATTGGAAAATCCTATCTTATACTTTCCTTCTTGTGATTTAGAAATTACAAAATTTGCCTACAGGTGCCTGCTACTACAGCTAGTAGCAAACCCTTTCAAGCAATAGCCACCCTTACTTTATTCCCCTAATTTAATCTTTTTTTACCTGCCCCTTATGAAATGAGTTTAACTTATTTTAATTTCCCATTTTGCTCACCAATTATATTATATATAGTTCACTCAATATTTTCACTCTTCAATATTTCTGTTATATTTTTCAAGTAATCAGAGCCCAGCCGAGGTATCTCATCTCAATTTATATTATTATCTCTCCTGTATTTACTGTACAGAGCCTACCAGACGTTGAGATAATAGGGGTAAAAGAACTCACTTTTATTTTTTTTTTTAATTTTTTTATTTCCTGTTATTTATTAAACACTTGGCGTATTAATTATTTACATATCTACATATTAGTTCTATCACATTCATTTGTATATTTTTTCCAAAAAAAATAGAGCTTAGAGAGGTTTTTGGATAGCTGTGTGACTATAAGCTTCTATTTAAATTGCCATTTCGTTGTAAGACACGATATAATCACGTACATAATTTTATTACGAACAAATAAATATTCTGTAAAGAGTATCAACTGTAAAGAAAGTTAACTTTGTAAACATGAGAATTGGAGTCATGTGAATATTTCACACAAATACTTCTCACTATGTCTGTCTAATATATTTGAAAATACATTCACAATAGACTGCTAACTACAAGAAAAGAACTTAGGCTAATATTGTTATCCTTTGCTACAAGCATTCTATTTACCGATATTTCGGCAAGTGTAGTGAAATTCAGGGAAAAATAGTGTAATTTTGAACTAATAGATGAATTTTATAGTCACTGTTGAATCCAGGAAATGTTGTTCGTTTAATTGGATATCCAGAAAGCTCGTGAGAATAATCTCGGACGCTAAAAACTTCACCTCCCTATCCAGGGGAACATAATGTCACATAGAGGAGACCAGTTAATTATCCATCCTGGAAAATTTTGGGAAATCTAAACGGCTAATCATCAGAGTGGAGTTTTAATTACGGAGCCCTTGTCTACTTTTATTTGGCTAATCTCCCATTTTGCATAGGTAGTGCTCACCAATCAGAATGAAGTAACTGAAATAGTGAGGGTACTAGTATCAGAACCTAAGCTTTAATCGACACTTATAATCTCCTGTCATGAAAATTCAAATTTTTATATTATTTTTTTTTATATAGATATATATAAATATGTTGGAAAATGGGAGGAAAACAAAGTTGTTTTCCATTATTTTTAATTAAAGTAAATTTGTAATTTGCAACTTTGTTCGCACATAATAATTTTCAAGAACACTAAGACGTTTGTTACCCTGATAATTTTATGTATGTCCAGACTACTTACTAAGATAGATTTTATAGTATATTTAAATATTTGCACTTAATTTCTTAGTTAATACATTAGAATAAATGAAAGAATACCATTGAACAGTGATTGGGCGTTTTCACATTTGCTGACGTCGACATAGCACCGATACCGACACGATATCGGCAGGATGTTTGCTCACTTGCAACGACACGATACATGCAGTTGCCGTTCAGGCGCTTGATGATGTGAGGCACAAAAAACGAAATAATCGAAAACAGTTATGGGTACATCCGATTCTAAAATTGAGATATTTAGAGGGTAATTATTATACCCTATTTGAGAAGTTGGTTGATGACTCAAACAATTTTTTAAATTATTTCCGCATGAGCATAAATACGTTTGATTACATATTAGATAACATAATTAATTCCGTATAAATAAAGAGAATTTTTTTTTTTTTTGTTTTTTTTTTTAATTGAGGCGCGTCATCATCTATGGCCATCATTGGCGTCCGGAGCCTTCTCAGTTCCTGCCTGCCTCCGGACAGTGTTCTCTCGTTACAGGCAACACTCTAGTCCATCATCGGGCAATGAACTGTGTAAAGGCCCCTAGGAAGAACATTTTTTTAAATAAAAAAATATTTAATCGGAAAAAATTAAAAGAAAATGAAACAATGCTTAAATTTAAAAAATAATAATAATAATTTTCAATAGTGAAATTAGTTGGTAAAACATAAAAAATAATTAAAAAGATATTTTTGCAAACAAAACAACAAACAAGGAACAAAAAAAACAAAGAACAAAAATATATTGAACAGAACAACAAACAATGAATATTATTTATTTTACTATTTTATGAAATGTTTACACATAAACATGGCGAAGAATTACTGCTGTATGTGTTAAATAAATGAATTCTAAATATGAAGCAAATATAGAGGGGGGGATTGTTTAAAACCCAACAATAACAAGTAACCGCCATTAAATGTATTGTAAACAATAGTTTTACTTTTTATATATCTTTTATTCATGTAAAATTTGAATAAACTGTTTTCTCTTCATTATAAAATCTAATGTTTTGCAATTATCGTAATAAAATCTAAATACATTGTATACAATTTTATTTTTTTAATTTACATATTAATTATGTTTGACCCATCGTCAAATTAAAAAAAAAAAA
>JAAEAF010005192.1:0-96411 GCA_011037195.1 Triatoma infestans
GTTTTGTGTGATTAGGTTGTGTTGTTAAAATGGATGGGTTTTGCAGGTCAAAGGAATGATTTAGGGATAATGCATGTTTGGAAAGGGCTGTGCTGTCTACTTTTTTGGAGGTGATGTCATATTGTGTTGCTTTAGTCTTTTGTGTAAATATTGTGAGCTCTCTCCTACATACATGGCATTGCAAAGTGGTGTAGTACATTTGATGTTGTATACTATGTGGGTTTTGTTGAGAATGGGATAGGGTCTTTTAGTTTGGTGTATAGTTTGGAAGTTTATTAGTGGTGGTGAAGCCTTTGATGAGATTGAGGATATATTTTTTGAGGGATTTGTTTATTTTTTGGGAGAGAGAGTGGATGTGTGTAAGAGATCTGTGGATAGGTAAATTCGTTATGTTGATGGAATTACTAGTGTGTGGTGTGTGTAATGTTGGTTTCAGTGCTTTTTTGATTATTTTGTTAATGATGTGTGAAGGGTAACCTTGGAGGACAGGATTTTTCTAAATTTTTGATGTTTTCATTGTGAAAGGTGGGATGGGAGAGTGAAATGGCACGGTTCACTAAATTTTTTGCATTGTTGACTTTTTGTTGGAAAGGGTGGTCAGATAAGTAATGAAGAAGTCGTCCTGAGTAAGTCGGTTTCGCGTACCAGTTATAAGTTAAAGTGTTGTCTGGATTCCGGATTATGATCGTGTCGAGGAAGGGGAGCTGTTGTTTTGTTCTCTTTCGATTGTAAATTGGAGTCTGCTGTGTAAGAGTTGAAATGGTGTAAGATTAGGGAAAGGTCATAGGGGTTGACGATGAGGAATAAATCGTCCACATATTTAAATATATGTGAAACTGAGGTGTCAAGGATAGGGAGGTCAGGGTCTAGAAGGTCGTTCATGATGATATTGGCCAGAGCAGGAGCTAGACAACTGCCCATGGCCAAATCAACTTTTTGAAGATAGAAGCGGTTCTGGAAAACAAAGTATCCTGATTTGCAGCCAAGATTTAGTGCTTCGATGACGAGATCAAAAGGGATAGTGGTGTGCGGTTCTATTAATGCCCAGTTGTTAGAGACTAATGTGATGACTTTGTCTAGTGGGATGTTGGTAAATAGGGAGGAAACATCAAGCGAGATCATGGTGTACTGGGGCGGAATTCTAGTGGATTTGATTTTTTCGATGAAGTGAAATGAGTTTTTAGTATCGTAGGGATTTTTGGAACTGAAGGATTGAAGTGCTGGGAGAATGAACTTGCTGAGCTTGAGGAGGGACCGTTAATGGAGGAAATGATGGGACGGAGAAGGCATAGGGGTTTGTGGATTTTTGGTAGACCGCATGCTCGTGGAGGTGTAGGGTTGTGATTGATGAGCTTGTAGTAGGTGCTAGGATCAATGTGTCCGTTGGTTTTTAATTTTTTAATGTGTGAGTTGAACATGTTTTGTTGTTTGGTAGTGATGTTTTTGTCTAAGAGGGAGTAAGTGTTAGGATCAAAGAAAAGGTTATTCATTTTTTGGATGTATTCATTTTGTCCATAATAACTGTAACGTTACCTTTGTCGGCTTTGGTTATGATTAGGTTATCTTGGTGAGTTTGTATAAAGTGTCTGGTGCTCGAGAGGTCATGACAGAATTTTTTTGGAAAATTCGTGTTCTGTGTACTGTTGTTGTTTCTGTTATGTAGTTTGTCATGATATTAATGTTTTCAAGTCTTAAACGGTCTTTGTCGTCTTCGGAAAGGTCAGTAGTTCGTAGGATGTATTCGGTGTCGATGATAAGGTTGGGAATGCTGTGCTTAGGTTTAGGTTGGGGAGTTTAAAATTAGGGCCAAGACTTAGGATTTATTGGACCTCATTGGGAAGTGGAGTAGAGGACATGTTCTTTAGCCAAGAGGGGTCGGAAGTAGGGTAATTGTTGGAACTGGTAGTACTTACAATTTTTGAGAATTTTGTGTGTAATGCTTGAATGTGTTGTTTCTTGTATATTGCATGAAGGTGATCAGATATTTTTTGAAAAGACACGAAATCACTGTCACTAAACATTTGTTTCACTGTATGGAGTACATTTGTTCCATTGAGGTATTGAGCACTTGTTTTAGACGGTTCACTTCCCAAATAACTGAACTGATTTCATTGTTAAGTAAAGATTTTTTAAAAAGAAACTTAGAACGTTCCAATTTGTTATTTTGGAAGAGATGGAATGTTGTTGAGGCAGTTGTCGATGTGTTTTGGGAAAACCCATCCATTTTAACAACACAACCTAATCACACAAAACGCCTCCTTGCAGAATCAATACATATCCACCTACAGCGCAATCCCATAAACTACAAAAAAGACAAAGAAGTCATCTCATCACTCTACAACAACATCCTTCACTCCATAAAGTAGAAATTTGGCATCCACCCAGCCCTTAGCGCCATCATCCTGCTAATTCCCTTTTCCTCCTATCTATCCATCAAACTATTCCCAATAATCCGATTCATATTCCAATAAGTTTAAAATCTTTATTTATTATAAAATTTAATTAAAAATCACATATATATAAATATACATGTTTATTATATTTGTCCTGCTCCTTAGTCCCTTCACTCCAACAATTCCTAACGTACTCCCCCCCTCCCCGGTGTTCCTCCTCAACCTTTCACTGGCAGTACCCTCATAACCACAGTCATAATTGGACATGTTATGATAAGACATACAGAATTTTCCCATTCTAAGGTCTGTAACGTTTCTACAATTTTTCTATACTACGTATCTGTATTTACCTTTGTATTTTGTTTTAGTTAGTTTACCATTACTACTTTTTATGTTTATTGTTCTATTGCCTTAGTTTTTTTTGTTCTGTTAATGACTACACAACCTAATCACAAAAAATATATTTTTTTATGTATACTTTTTCTTTATAGATAGCCCCTGAAGAAGGAAACAATGCTTGCATAAAACGTCGGGTTATTAATAAAAAACACTCAAAAATTTTTTGGTGTTTTCCTTTAATACCCCCTGGCCGATCAGCCATCTAACATATATTACGATCAGCCGATCATAATATATTCCTAATCGGCAGGCACATTGATTACCAAAACATTCTAATAATGAAAGAATGTTTGAAATGGGGCCGATAACTGAAAATAATGCAGACTATACTGCAAAAAATCGCAGATAGTTTCTAGAAATTTGGGCTTAATCAACTGTAGAATTCAAATATATCATTACCTCCTCTATGTTATTGTTATTGTTATTATTCATATTATCCATCAAACTTCCAGAGAAACCGCAATCGTCAAATAGATCAAAGGCATCCCCATCAAAATCAATGTTATATTTTGATAGTGACTGTAAGTAAAAAAATAGTATGGTTTTTACTTCAAGAAATCTCTCTCAATTGAAACAAACATGATTTTTTTTATTAATGAATTAAAAAAAAAATGTATGCTGCTCAAAGTTGAGACTTTGTATCTAGAGCTATTTTTTTTTCTATTGACATGACATTCGCATTTACTACTCATTTCCTTCTTCCTTATAACTCCATCAAAAAAGGATTCCATTTGCGATTAATGGATTTAAAAGATAGATAAAAAACAGCTTGTCATGTTTTTGTAGAACAATCAGTAATTTATTACGAGTGATCCTGTCTATATAAAAGTATATTAAACAATGCGAATACATGCAATTTGACTACTAGAGATATTCATTTTTCACAAACTTCATTACTTTGTGTTCAATATTCGTAGTTGTAAAGATCAAAATGAAAGAAATACTTACGCTGTCGCTAAGTTTTTTGCGATATGCCAGAAAGTTGCATCTATCATTTTTAGCCTTTTGCAGAATCTAATGATTTTTTTTTTAAATCATTTCAAAGATTTCATTTATAAATTATTGTTATTTTTTTTTCATTATATACATTCTCTGCATCCAAATGTTTTTTTTCTAGAGATATTTGAATATACTTACATCTTTCAATGGTTCCAAATTATTAAAAAGTGTAGGTTCAATATCACAACAAGGATTATCCGCCATCATATTGTTCTGTAAATTATTACATATGTTGAATACATATATTTCACTTGAAGAAAACAAAGAAATATACAATACTTACTTGTGGTTCCAGCATCTCATGTTTTATATTTTCCTTTCTTATATTATTTTCTGATATATTCTCTATATTAGTTTCTTCTTTGCAACACTGATTGAATTCTTCGCCAAAATCTAACAATCCATATCCAAAGCTTGTCTGAAAATTATTTTCTTTCATCAAATCATAATTATTTGGATTTGCCACTTCATTTGGCGCAGCTGTTGCCTGGGTTGCATACAAATTGGAAGTACACTTGTTTAAATAAGCCGCAGTCCATTCAGGATCAATGCTATAATTGTCATTCGCATCTTTCATTACAATATTTTCTATGCTCGTATTTCCAGTATTGTCAGGTAGAAAAACATAGCTGAATTGAGAGTCTTCATTTGTTTTGTATTTTGTTTCATCGGTAGATATGGGATCTTCAGTTGTTAGTTCGTCAAGAGGATCTTGCATGGAAGGAATATTTAAAGGAGGTGGATAATTTTCTTTATTGGATTCGGATTGTACTTCAGATAAAACAAAATTCCTGGAGTTTCGTACATTTGGTTGAGTTTTTGTATAAATAACTGCAGTTCTGTTATTTTTATTTCCTGTAGGAATGGGATTAATTTTAAATTAATAAAAATAATTAAAGAAAAAGTTAAAATATAAAACTGATAATATTCTTAATGTAAAAGAGCAAATATTGATAGATGGCTTGTCATTCATTCAAAGCTATTAATGAGACAGCGGAGTCTGCTCGTTTTGGTATCCTAAAGAAATTTCTAATGGTTTTCAGAACTTGAGGCATTAATGAAAAATGTTAAGTACCGCTTTGTGGAGATGGTAATAGATATTTTAACCTATTTTTAGGTAATTATCTATCTATTAATAGATAATTATTTTTTTTAATTTCTCTTACTGCTGTCAGTACAGATAACATTATTTTATCAGATTTTCGAAATTAAGTTGTCATGAAAAACACTTCAGTTTCCGGATTGATTCGCGGACTGACACTTGTGTTTCGCGTTGAAATGACCGCGGAACCCTAAAAGATTATAAGCTATCATTATAGCTTTCTAATATAGCCATTAAAATTTTGTTTTCTGATTTCCTCGATAATTGCTCCAATGATTATCATAAAAAATTCGAAACTTCGTATATTTATAGTTTTGTATTTGAGAAGAGATAGAAAAAGAACAACCAATTCTTGTAACAATTCTGCATGACTGAATGAAGTAACTCTTCTGTAAATCTTTCCCCCTCAAAATATTGTAATAATTCAATTGAATAATTAATCAAAATTCATATTAGCCCATAATTAAAGAGTACTTACTTTCTTCTAAAACACCGACATTTTCTGTGTTTTCCTGGTGTTCTGATAAATTTGGAACATTTTCTTTAAAACTATCATTTACCTTGCGATTTAATGATTTGTAATAAGCAAACACATTCTGCCCATTTGCTCCTGAAATAAAACCATTCGAAATATTACAACTTCTACTTTTAAAGATGAAATAAATATAACAAAAATGTATATATATTAAATAATGATTATAGATTTTGGTTGAATAGATATAAATACATATGTATAATCCATATAATAAGAAATTATGGAATATGGAATTAAAAAAGAGTGCTGTAGAATTAAATAAGAAATTATTATTTTTTCAAACCACAAAATAAATTAGTGATCTCTCAGGCTTCTGAAGATATTGTCATGCATTCTAGTCTTCAATACCAGAAGAAGGCTATTACAATATGGACGGAAATCGGTTTATACCAAACAACGATGCAGTCTCAACCCGAAGAACCATTGTTTTGCAATAATTTAGTGAATGAAACAAAAGCAGTAATCTTCTTTATTTACAATGATTTTTCTAAATCTAATAGACAAAAATCTACAAATATTGAAGTTTTTGGGTAGAGTAGCTAGAAAATCCACGCGAACTAAAAGATCTATTGCGGATTCCATAGTGTCAGTATTTGACATATAACTAATATCAGATTGGTCAGTATTTGATTAATACATACTTGTCTGAGTAATATAAATTACTGAGTGTGGACATGTCTTAGAACATGAGTTAGAATGTATGTTTTGAATTAGTTAATCAGTGTCAGGATTTGTTTTGGGAACGCTAAAACCAGTAAAAGCCAGTAGGTGCATACTTCAACTAACACAGCTGGCCTATTTCTGAATAATGTCGCAGTTACTGTAAATGCTGTTCATTTTAGGCTGGGATACACGCAGAGACGCAATGATTAAGTGATTAAGGAGCATTTCGGCATTATGGCGCTCTTCTGTAAAGAGTTTGTGGAATAGAAGAGAAACATCCCCTATCTATAGGAGACAGATGTTTCGTTGTAAGAGATCAATGCTAAGATTCGGTTGAAGAGAGATTGCCTTTAGTAGAGCTTATGCTTTTCTTCTGAAGTTATTACTTTAGGAGGATTAGTCTGAGAATTGTTACACAATACAGCTCCTTGTTTTGTTTTTCCTCTGAATAGAAGACTGGCTTTGGACAGATAACCTCCTAGACAGCCAAGTATTACGTCAATGGGCTAAGTAAACAAATGAAATGAATTTTTATTTTTTATGTTAAAATCATTAGAGAATATCAGTACCTTCGTAGCTGTCCACTATTTGAGGATGTAAACCAGCAGGTAAGACTAAAGTCTGCACTCTTCCATTAGTATCTTTTTTTTGAATAACAGTGGAGACTATAGGAAACTGCATAAAAAGATATAATTTTATAACTGCGATAGGAAAATCAGCAGTACTTTATATTTAAACATATAATAAATATAAAAATTACTTTATGAGAAAGGGAGTTTGAATTCGGTATAAAATATTTGGAAATATCATTACTACAAGGATGTACTAAAGCATACTGATCTGGTTGTGTAATAGCCTTGCATATCTTTGGTTGACTATCTCCTGGCTGATAGAGCAGCACAAATGGGACTTGGCCCAGTTCCTCCAACTGATTCATCGCTTCCGTAGGAATATGCTTAACAATTGTAAGAATTTCGTTTCCATGCTAGACCAGAAATTTAAAATTATAAGAAAAGAGTAATGAGAAGGTCTTTCTTTCTTTTAAAAAAATCTCTTAAAAATGTCTTCGAGCATCAAATAAGATGACTATTTTAATCAATTCATTTCTTTATTTCTTTCATTTTTCTTTTAAAATATAAAGTAATTCTTAATAAAAGTTTCTATCTTGTTGGCCATGCTTACTTTTTAATACTAGGCTGGATTAATTATTGTATGAAAGTCAGAGATTCTCAGTTTCTAATTATTAGGGAAAAATACTAAAGTCTTATCAGAAAAAGTTATATTAAATTCAGAATTGCATCACTTACATTATTTTCTTTATGAGAATTTGTTTGCTTTAATGATCCAACAGAAGCAACATTTTTCTCATTTCTTGGAGTTATATTACCTTGGGAAATAGGCAATCTATATATAATATTATTTGACTCATCTACTAATGCGCATCTGAAAGAATACATAATTTATTGCAATAACTACAATGACTTTCAATATTATATCTACAAATTCCATTATTAATTTCTCTTAAGGGGGAGGAGCTAATTGCTGCTTCGGGATTTGGCGTGCCTACTGGTGTGCCAGCCTAACAGAACTTAAACATCGCCAACACTCACACATCACAAACAGGGTCAACAAGGAAAATTGCATACTATCCTCAACAACACTTTCATCTGTGCTTTTTCTTATATTTAAACAGGATTGCAAATTTACCAAGACAACACATGTTTTGTAGGTGCACTCTTCCAGATTTCCGTAGATTGGCTTCGGGTCATTTCCTCTTATATCTACTTCATATATGATGGTGGATATATGATGGTTGTTTTGGTTAATTGTAGTTTGTGTAAGCAATTATTTATGTTATATATCAGTGCTGTTTGTATAATCATTTATAAAAGGGTTATGTTGCCCGTTAATGTAAATAAATAAATATAATTTTGTTTGCAAGTAATGATTTTTACATAAATTAAACACTTACTGTGCCTCTGATTCTAAATTTTGTCTTAGTAACTGAGAAGCTTCACATTTTTTAGACACTTTTACAGTTATGTTATGAACAGATTCCATATGTGTTGAATATAAATTAGGTTTTGTAAAACTTAAACTGCAAATATCACATTGATGAAGAATTTTTCTTGCATGTGTTGACACCTACAATTGAATTTTTGAAAAATCATGTAATTAGAATTCAATTTAGTTAAGGCTTACTTATTTAATCTAATAAAAATGACGACATATTTTAAATATTCTTCTTTATCTTTTCCTTCATACCTCCTAGGAGGTAAGGCATTTCCTTCTTGTTAATAGAAAAATAAATAAATAAATTTTCCAGAATATAATCTCCTAGTAATGACCTAGTTTTGCAAGCAATAAACCTGAGATCCTTATTGATTTTAGAAAATTTGATACTAATATGAATACATATTGATAAACTGCATTTTATTATTATATATAAATAAATAAATATAATTTACTAACATTTTGTACCATTGTTGTTTCTATCTTTCTCATTTATTAAATAAAATACTCTCAGGAAATTGATCTTGAGTTTGGGTCTTATGAAGAAAACACTACAATTTAGCCAACGTTTCGATTATTTTGTTAGTTCCTACCAGGTCTTCAACCGAACTATTTTATTTGATATTGCCCTGAAGTTATGAAATTTGAAATAAAATAACAATAACTAACTGTCCAAAAAAATAAACATAAAAGCACGAAATGCAACAAACATGAAGCTATTGTAAACTGAATGTTAATGGCTAGTTAAAAGAATTTTAAGTGACAAATAATTCATGTGTGTATAGCATTGATAAAAGACACTAGATATATTTATAAAAGTCACTTAAATTTCATTTAGTTTACAATAGTTTCAGCTTTTATGTTTATTTATATTTTTTTCATTATTATTATTTTGGACAGTCAGTTATTATTATTATTATTTTATTTCAAATTTCATAAATTCAGTGCAATATCAAATAAAATAGGTTGGTTGAAGACCTGGTGGGAATTAATAGAATAGTCAAAACGTTGGCTAAGTTGTAGTGTTTTCTTCATAAGACCAAAACTCAAGATCAATTTCCTGAGATGTATTTTAATAAATAAAAAACATAGAAACATAGAAACAACAATGGTTCAAAATGCTAACTTATGGTAGACCATACCTTGTGACATACTAAATTTGATTTTTGATTGAAGCCTTTATGACAAATTTCACATTTGTATGGTCTTTCATTTGTATGTGTGTACATATGATTTCGTAAATTTCCTGAAAAATGCAGATATATTATAAAAGAGTTTTTAAAATTACGTTAGTTTTACATATTAAAGTGATACAAATTATTCTGATCTCCACTGATCACTATAATAGATATTGTATCAAATCAAATAGTTTCTGATTCCTAATTTCTTTAAGTGCTTGTATTTAAAGTTTTATTTTTATTTAATTACAGAGTCTATTATTATTCATAAGTGTATGTGGGTTATACCAATAAAGCGTTTAGGAAAATTAATGTTTGGTGGATTTTGTCAATAAGTGAAACATGAGAATTAAAAATTCGGATTTTAATAAAATAGTTTGATAAATTTGGGCAAACGTATTCTGAGCTATGATTTGGTGCACAATTATATTCAAAAGTTATTAAAATTATCATCATTTTTATATTCAAGAATAGTTATATACTTTAATGTTTCAGAATATTTACTTTTCCAATGTTCTGTATTTATTTATTTTCTACTTTATCTACAGTTATTATTTTTCTTTTTTCTCTCACGTATTACAATAAAAGAAAGAAAACTCTTTTATTATAAAATTAGAATAATATTTTTGTTAAAATGTTTAAAACATCTTTCTCCGGCTGACGGAAACAATTCCAAGCCGTAAATACTATGTATTCATCTTTCCTGATTACTGTAAATTTTTAAATAAAATATTATTATTATTATATTCAACAGATTTTATGATCCCTCGAATTAGTGCCGAGTGCGCCCAACCTACACCTAACTGAAGATTTGCCATTTTGGATAAAATGATTGTGCACAACTGTGACATCTACCAAATAGTGTTTCAGTATCATTTCATACAAATTATGGTTCTAACTTTTTTCTCAAATTTGAAAGGATTTTTTTTGTTTCTAGAGTTTGAATTTAATTTAAAATTATTCCTTACAAAGTGTTTCCTCTCACCTTTTTGATGAAAACCTTTGCCACAATATGGACATACGTGACGCTTTTCATCGTAATGAATTTTCTTATGAGATATTAATGTTGATATTCGGTTAAATGATTTTTTACAATAATCACAAGTAAAAGGTCGCATGTTAAGATGTGTTGCTTTATGCTGAGCCAATGTGCTCAACTGAAAAAAATGTTTACTTTATACTTATAGTTACTTGTAATTGGAATATCTTAACAAATCTCGATTATTAAAATGTATTTATATAATTCAACACATACCTGTCTAAATGCTTTTGGACATATGTCACACTGATAATTTCGCACATCTGTATGTGTTGGGATATGACGAACCAATGTATACTGGAATTTAAATTCTTTGCCACCTTAAATTTTAATTAAACATTTGGTGAAACACTAATTGACAATAATTATTCTAATGTGACAATTCAACTGCAAAGAAAATCAGTATTCTCGAAATTTAGAAAGAATTCTGAATTTAGCTATAACAGCTATTTATAAGAAACTAGGGTTCTGTTAATTGACTAGGTTTCAACAAAGGAATGTCATGAAAACCAACAAATTGACTTATTGTTGTGAAAAGCGTGTATAAAAGTGTAATATTCGCATTTCTACCAAGACGAATAAGATTATTTTAAAAATCGAAACTTACATAACCCACATTCCCATATTTTTACTTCTTTTCCATCTTTCATTAAAGTTTTTACATAATGCCTTTTAGCTCTAATGTCATCTTTATCTACTTTAATTGTAGAAGAATTAGGTTGATGGGTATTTGACACCCAAATGCCTTTTCCCTAAGAAAGAGTATAATGAATTATAAAAACTAAATGATAATCTAAGTTGCTTAAAATTTTAAAAATTAGCTTATACAACCTTATAGACAGGATTTCCTCGGACTCCAACTATAGTAGAAATGTAGTTCACTTCACCTGACTGGAACAAGATAATGCTGTCGTTGACTTATATAGTGATAATCGGATTTAAAAAAGGAGATTTAAATTCAAATATTTTGTTTTCTTAAAAGATTATTTGATTAATGGGTTCATGTTACCCATTAAATCAGTTTAGAAACTCATAATTATTGTATTACTAATTTATTATTTCAAAAAGGATCTGTAGAATGAATCGCTAATCTTGAGATGATGTATGTAAAACGTTCATCATTTTCCAAAATGCGTTTATTATTTTTTTTAATGAGGATAAAAAGGCAATTTAGGATTCGGAAATTGGTAAAATGAGAATTAAAGAGGAAAAATCTTGGAAAATGATAAGGTTTTTAACAAAAACCAACTAGTTATTTTTCAAACATTTCTTTATTATTTACAGTTTGCTTTACTTATAATTACGATGGCAAATATTATACTAATCTGTAACTGAGAATACTCTTCAGTTCTTCAGAAATAAAATTAATCTACAATAAAATCTTCTACAAACATACCTGTGGCATTTCTACATATGATCGGGTGGAATACTCTACATTCCCAAATGTTGACAGACAACCTGGATTTTCTTCCATGGCATATGAACATACAACATATATTTATATAAGATAATTTTCTATGTGCGCTTTATGAGGTTTTCAATTGAATAAATAATAATAAAACTCTTGTTATTCTGGAAGGAAAATTATTTTGATAATATATGATAGTAATTATTTATGATAACAGTATACTTTTTTATGACATCATTATCTTATCAATTATTTTTCTTAAGAAATTCTAAATCCCATATTTAACAAATACAACATTAATGAACTTTCAAAGCTCTTTTCTTTTATAAAAAGGAATATAAGGAAGAGCAAAATAACTTCGATACAATTAAGCTGAATTGTGAGTGCTCCAGTTAGTTGTTATATATCAGTAATCAGTAATTAACAAAACTGATAAGAAGTAATTATAACCCAGATTTGTAAATAATATAATTCTTTCTTAAATCAATAACTTCGCATAATTTACTGAATAAAACTCACCCTATCACTATGATATTATCTGAACATTAAATAACTTATTTTTTCGCTGTTGAATGCCAGTGTTAACTCCAAATTATCATATTGAAAAGACACACTCAAAGCTGCAACGGAGTAAAAGCCTGAGGAAAGCGTAAAGAGATTTATTTTAATTCAACTGTAAGTTAATGTCTGAGTATGAATTTGTTGTGGAATTTGGTTTTCAAAGATATTGAAAGCTAATTTGAAACAGTAGAATCTTAAATCTGTGGACTGATCTGAAATGCACAAATTATTTCTTACTTTTTCATGATGCAAATATTTTTTAAAAAGTTACTCAAAGCTCAGATACATTCAAAAATTATTTTTTCAGCAGAAAATTAAGGGAAAGAAGTTCAAAATCTAACGCTAAATTACCATAAAGCAATAAATAAAAGAGCTCAAATATTTGCAATTTCTTACTATTAATAAATACTGATTATTTTTTTAATTGCTTAATAGTAATAAGAAAATTATGTTTCTTACCTAACTAATAATGTTTTCTAAAGAGTGTAATCTAGGTGTTGACCCGAATTCATGTGTTGGGAAGCGATGCTAGAGTTGCCATGCCAACATGATACTCATATGGCTTTCTTGTCGGACATTGTACTAATTATGATTTACGTGGATAGGAAATAAAGTAGTTGTGAAACTTGATTAACTATAACTAACTGAACTATAATTTCACTTTTAACACGAATTCACCTAGTAGGTTTTATTATATAAGTAAGTAAAATAATGGCTATTTTATCAGGTGGGCTTTAGGTCCTACTACCGATAGGTTTTATGAAGTTATAAGTTACCAGTCCTTCCTCCTTAAGGTTAAGAGATTTTGGCGGCCGCGTTTGAGTTTAAAAGTAGCTGGACGTATCTAGCAAAATGGTTCAAGAAGAGTCAGATGAGTTTTATATTCTTCATTGCTCACTACTACCTGAACGAAATCCCGTTAACTTTTATTTCTTATAACTTGCATATGTGACTTTAATATGATTAAGTGCGAGAAATTTCCAGTTTGTTGGAACAATCTTGTGTAGATTTATTAACTTCTTGTATTTATTGACATAATGATACTTTTTATCACTGAGACTTTGTTTGTTCAGAGTATAAAAAAGTTGATCTTATACATTAATTTCTGCTTGTTCTTCACTCATAGAATCTGGAAGTTAATCGTCCAGCCGACAGTACATTTGGGTTTTAAGAATATTGGGATAATGAGTATTTTTCAGTATACTTAGAAATTTAGACCCTAGTTTGTAACGTTTTCAAAAAAGAAAACATTAAGAATTCAGTACAAACAATAGTTAAGTTTGGCCTTTGTTAATAAAACAAGCATAGTGATGGCTGGCTGTGGCCAAAGGAAAAAAAAATTTTTGACAAAACTTCCAAAGGAAGGATACCATAAGTCTCCGAACGTCGAATAAATAAACTTTTTGAAATTAAAAAGTTTTTCATTTTGCCCCAGCCAACCATCATTTTCTTTGTTTCATTTAGAATTCAGTTTTCATGCATCTCAATCCATAAGTTAAATGATGATCGAGGTTTTAAAGCGCAATTATTTGATCTTCCTGAAAATGTATTATATAAAGGTGTTAAATAAATAAAAATGGGTCAATAAATGTAATTTATTTTCAAAAGATCCTGAAACAAACGACTTTTGAAGAATAATTTAATAGATAAAGCACGACTTACATGAAAATTCAATTTATAGTTCCAAAAGATGACTAAGTACCAATTAAAAAAATAAATTAAATGGAATTAAAGAAAAAAACAATATACAAAAATTGTTATAAACTGTGCAATCAGTAGTTCTGAAAATATGAAGCAAATGCTCTTAACGAATGTATATCCCTGGCATCTTAATCGACTAGCTACGGTTATATTTATAATAAATAAATGACAAAGTAAATTAAATTGATTTTCTCAGAATTCTCACAAAATGTTCTCGTTTTAAATGGTAAAATTATTCTATTATAGAAAACATTTTTATATTATAAGAAATATGTTCATCTAGTTAATTACGCATGTACAAAAAAAAATTGATATATATATCTAAAAACTAGACGTATAAATGGTTATCATTTTTCTACCCTTATTTAAAGGTTTTTGTACTTTCTATATTATGCTACTTAAAATTAATGGAAGGAATTTCTTCAATGTCTCTTATTCTAAAAATTGATGGTATAATCACAAGGAAATTTTCTCTTCATTTATATTTTAATTCTAGCCTCTGCTAATGTACAAAGTAATTTAAATATTAGGCAAATGGTAGTTTGCTATGTTTTGATTTTAAGTATCACAGTTTGAAATAAGAAAGAATGTATAACGAAGGTCTATGATACTTTAATCTAACTTAAATAAGAGTATTTTTGAAAAAGAGATAAACAATAAAAATTCACATCTATGACAAGGAAAATGATTTGTTTTCAACATTCTTTATTGTATACTAACTTTTTCAGGGGGAAATATTTTCTTAATTAAAGGTTTATATATTGGCCAGAGAACCCATATCAAAGGAGAAACACAATATACACTTTTGTAAACATGCCACCACTTTGAAAATGATAAAAGCGCTAATGGAGCAACACAAGGTCCCATAAAAACTATTGTATATATTTTTAATATTACCCATTTAATTTCAGATAGGTAAGGTTGTTTCAAATATTCCAAAAATTTTCTATTCTTTGTAAGTATTTGTTCAAGCTATATAAAAACAAAACATACAATTATTTTCAAAAAATAAACAATGTTCTTATAAACATAATTCCATAATTCAAGATAAGAATAGTGATAGTAAACACTAGTTTTTACTTCTTTACTTACATCTTTTTCCATTGCAACTGCAAAAAATTCGGAAGCAAAACACATGTAATAGCCAGAATGCAATCCATGCCAAAGAGAAAGAAAAAGTAATACTCCAATTTGAGAAAGATATTTATTGCCCAGAAATTTTAACCTCTTATAAATGTATCTACATAACAAGGAGGATAATTATTAAATAAATAATAGTAATAAGCTAAAACCAAGAAGGAGTATACTATATACAGATCAACTATCTTTATAGGGCTCTAGTTTGGTAAGTGTGAGGAGTTGGGGGTGGTGTCAGTGTTGCCAGGCAGAGTTACCCGCGTGGACGCTATGTTCTCAAGAAGAAGATATAATCCACTTCTCCCTGGCTAGAAATGCCTAAAACAACCATCTCCAAAGCCCTTTGGCTTTGCATGATTAAAATCTAGAATAACTCCCGAAAGGGCGACAAGATTCTTGAATAACGCAGCTAGCCCCACTGCAGCAACTAGATCTTATCTATCGATTTAAACTCTAATTCTCATCTAATAATATTAATCATTATTATTATTATTCTGATGATGTATGCAATTGTCGCTTATCCGCCTGAAGGCCAGGTAGTTTCTAGAGTAAAAAACAAAGTTTTGGTAAACGTTGTTTGCCGTCTTCATTTCTATAAAGAAAATATACAAAAATACAAATCGTAACTAGCACCCAGTAATGAATGAAAATAAAATAACAACAAAATGCAATAAAGTAAAAGTAATAACGAGGAGTTTCAGCGAAGTTCGTACAAGCCTTAAAAATATAAATAGATGTAATATTATGGTAATATTTTCGTTTTGTCAGTACGTGTGAGAGTAGGTTGTACTATCAGTGTAGGTTGAAAATGAAAAACCCGGGAGAGGAGTAGGAAGTACTGTTATGTCGTAAGTAGTGGGAGAAAAATGGAGGTAGGATTTGTTTTTATAATTTACTAAATATAATATTTATATAACGAGATTAGGTAAATTATATTGATAGAAGGTATAAGTATTAGAAGGGGAAATATGTAGGATGATGAAGCTCAGGAATGGGTGAATGCATGGAGATTATTTGTGGTTGGGTCCGCAGAGCTAGAAAGCATCAGAGATATTTTCCATGATATCCTGCTTTATTTGTGGTCATCGACCGGTTTCGGGCGTTCGCCGATCATCAGGAGGTCTTCATAAAATAGTGCGATAAAACAGAGTTGCACAGATCAAAATCAGTTTATACACTCATACTTATGTAGAGTGTTTACAATTATGTTTATACTTATTCAGAGTGTATAAACTGATTTTGCTCTGTGCAAGTCTGTGTTAACGCATTGTTTTATCGAGACATCCTGATGATAGTTGAACGCCCGGTCGATGACCACAAAATGAAGCAGGCTATTTCGGAAAATATCTCAGATGCATAAAGATTACTTCTGAGTCCAAATGGATTCTGCGAGAAGGCGTTTGGTATGATTAGGTTGTGGTATGAAGATGGATGGGTTTTGAAAATCAAAGGAATGATTTGGTGATAATGCAATGTATGGAAAGAATGTACTATTTTTTTTGTTGAGCTAATGTCATATTTGTATTGTTTCAGTATTTTGTGTAAGTTATGTGAGCTCTCTCCTATAAATGGTATTGCGAAGTGGTGAGTGCAATAGATGTATACTGTGTGGGTTTTCTGTTTCGGGATTGGGTCTTTTGTTTGGTATAATTTTTCAATTTCATAGTGATTTTTTTTTTTTTAAGGATTTGTCTGTTTTCTGAAAGAGAGAGAAAGGGCAGAAGTAATTCCGGCAAAACTAGACCAATGCACAAAATCATATTCTTTTGTACTTTACAAAACTTGGATGAACAAGTAGTTGGTATTAATTTTGATAGACATATCTAGAACGATAGCGAATGGGTATTCTTAAATTTGATAATATATTCCATATTAAATGTATTATGTAGTAGCAAAGAATGAGATTAAAGTAATAAAGGGAAAAAAAACACGTTGTATACTTACTGAAACACCCAGAAATTGGTATTTATGTTGAATGAATCAATATAATCATGGCTGAAGTTTTGAGCAAATTCAAATAATTTAATATTCACGTTTGCACATCCGTCCCATTTAGTTTGGCCTGATGAATCCTTGCCATTATATGTCAGACCTTAATAATCATAATAATATAAAACATAGTAAATGAAAGAGAATATTTTCATTAGAATATATGTTTACACATAATTAATATAATTATTTCAGGTTACCACCTATTAGAATACAGGAACCTTCACATATCAACCAACAGGATATATATTTATACAATACTATATGGGCCCATATGCCCAGCTCTACGAATCTCTGAATAAATGGTTTTTCCTATTAACAAAGTTTTTGAAATTAATTTGGCGCCTATATATATATCTAATAGAATGGAAATAAAGTTAAAAGTATAAAAAATATACTAACAGAATACATATCTCCTAAAATGTACTGATCACTGTACAAGGTAGAGCCAACTGTATAAAGTAGCAGATATATAAAACCGTAGAGAGCTCTTTCCAAGGCCGGGCCAACACATTGGGGTAACGATTCATGTGGCTGAAACATAGAACTGTCATTAATGATAAATTAATTAAGATAAAGATCTTATAATCGGAAAAGTCCAAAAAAAAAATAGATCTTCAGATCGTCATGTGAAAAGTTATTTCTCAACGGATATGATGTCTTTAGTTTTGAGAACATCAAAGATTTTACCCATATTTCCTTTGGCTTCTTCAAAGCCTTTATGGCTGTGGCTAGACTTTCGAATTAGCTAATCTGGAGGCCTACTGCAATTTGTTTAAACTTGGATTTTTCAAGCATGAGACAATTTCTTTTACTAGCTTTGATATAGTTCATGAAAATATTCTTTGGGTTTGTGTCTTACGCGCCCTCGCGCGATGGTCTAGTAGCTTCCTTTAGCGCAAGAATTTAGAATTCGATCCCGTGGGAGCAAAACGGTATTGACCCAGCATCTTGAGAAAAAATGGGAAGCTGCAGTTACTAGTGAACCTAGATAGCGAAGGCCAGAACTAAACGGCGAAGAACCGTCGCAGGCTTATACAGGCCGCCCAAATCAAATCGCCGTCTGGCAAGCCTTGGCCCTTATGGGCTGTTGATTTTCTGATGTTGTTCTCTTTTTGTTTGAATACTGTTAAAAATTACTAACGCGATATGTCATCGTGTTACCGCTGTGGTAGTAGCAATGCTACTGACATTATTTTAGTTTGTATCTAATTGCACATCAGTCAGAATACCCATGCATCTTATGACAGATTGCTTGGGTAGTGAGGAAATTAGGTTCAGGACCTTTGGTCGGAACAAGATGTCTGTGGAAGAGCTTAGGCTATTTCGCTTTAAGATTATTGTACGATTTGTTCGGACTGCGGTAATCTTAGTTGGGACTGAATATTTGTTCTAGACCCGGGTTGTTGCTGTTTTTCTTGGGGCAGCTATGGGTCCAGTGGGGCTTTGGATAGCGTAGGGCTTGGTCCCTCTCCAGGGAAAAATACTACTACTACTACTACTACTACTACTACTACTACTACTACTAATAATAATAATAATAATAATAATAATAATAAGGGAAAAAAAAAAATAATAATAATATCAGTCGGAATATGACAGAAATATTAAAAGTGGAGTTCAAAGACTTCAAGCAAACAAGATGACTGAGCATCGAGTAATATAGGGATATTATTGTGAATATCACTCTATGATCTTAAAAAGTATAAAAGTGAATAGTATGTAATGAAGAACGGCTTCCGCGGTCTTGCTCATGAAAATCATTTAAGTTTCCGGGTTGAGACCGCGCCAGAGTGCTTTGCTATAAACCGACGTTTCGCCTATTTTGTTCTATCATGATTCTTGCCAGTGCTCATTAGCATTCAAGGCGAATCGATCCTGAAAAATTATTGCAATATTTGTCGGCTTATAGCAAACCACTGACGTGTCTCAACCCGGTAACTTTCAATATTATTTTAATTGAATAAGAAGACATTACGGCTTGGATAACAAGTCTTTTAAATAGAAACTTAATAAAAGGCAATAATCTTCCTAATATTAGGAATAACTCAGACTTAGGACGGTCGAAGAAAATCCAAAACTGGTCAGAGTTGAAGAAAAGCAAATGCTATATTCTGGAACTGCTTAAAATTTTTGCATTTCGTTTTTATTTATTTCATATGTAGTTTGGTTTAAGATCTGGGAAAATAACAGGTTCAATATGAACATGTAAGTTTATTTAATTTCTGTATGTCCAGTATTTCAATTGTTTTATAACCTTTGTGTGTTGGTTTTGTTCTTGTATGTCGGTCATATTTATTAAATATGTTTAGTTTTCATGTGGATGATAGCACATGAGCTACAGGCAATAGAAGTACATTGAGTAAATGTATTTTTTTTCGGAAAGAAATTGTAAAATAAATTTAAATCTTGACAAATTGAAGTGCTGAATAGAAGTTTGATCCGCCAGTTACGACAGATATGATGAACACAATCTTGATATTGTCCCTCACTACGATGATTTATTATTATCTAACAATAAAAATTGCTTTATGAACCAATTATATTTAACCAAATATTTAAATTATATACTGCAATTGGAAAATTCTAAAGATATATTTTCAAACTGAATTATTTAAGAAAGATTATAACCAAAAATCTTTCTTCTAAAATACTTACTTCTTTGAATTTCCCGGCTACAAAATCTTTATATCTTCGCATTGGAAACTGAGGTCCAACCAAAAAGCTAGTTGGAAAGTACAGATAGCCACCTATTTCTAATAGTGATGGAACTTCTGGTAAAGCTAATTTCTTGCTATCCTTGGACAATTTATCCTTGAAATAAAGAATTAATTAAATTCAGATATAAAAAGAAGTAATGTAATTATTATTTTGTATATAGTATTTCCATAAAATTGTCTTAATCTAGATATATTTAGGATATACGTTAATATATTGAAGATACATAACAGAATAGTGAGGCATACAGTAATTTAGACAATAAATATTTTCTAATAATTAAGTGTTACATGTGTTGTTAACGGGAGTGTGTAAAAAGCCAAATCCTAAATGAACTATTGTTGCTTGCTTCTGTATCAGTGATTTTAGAAAAATGAAGTCGTATGTAAAGTGTACAATGCTGTTTGTGGTTACAATGTTTGTGTCGGTGAAGTGGAGTTTGTTTTTTGGTACAGTAATAAACCCAAGTAGCTGAATCAATTAACCACTTTTATAGGTCCTCTACGAATTGTACGAGTGTTAGAGTGTCGGTGATGTAAATGTTGTTCGTGTTGTGTCCCGCAGGGACGCCAAGATCCCTGTTCACTCCCCCCACAGGGTTTTGTTTTATTATATCAATGTTATAATGCACCTAGTCATTATGAACAAATATTTAACAATACCATAAACTTCCCAATAATATTATAGAGGGAAGGGATTAGCTCAGTGGTAGCGCGCTGGATTAGTAACGCAGAGGTCCCGGGTTCGGGTCCAACAGTGCTGCTTTAAGATTTTCTTTTCTTAGGAGGCCGGCAGTGTACTGAGAAGGCTCCGGGTGCCAATACCATAGATGTTGACGCGCCTTAAATTAAAAAACAAAAAATATAAATGCTTTCCAACTAACCTTGACTGTGCACTATAGCTAGGATTACTACTAGTCTGCATTGTCTAAGGTCTCTGGGGCCCAAGTATCCCAAAGATTTAAAAGAGAACACAAAAAAAAAATCCTCCCACGACGGCAAATAACGGGAAGGAAACAAATGAATGGATGAGATCAGAATCAGTCAAATTTATAAATGCAGGGCTAGGTTTGTTTCCGATATCATGTTTCAAATATCAAGACACTATGAAATAGAGCATTAAAATAACAATATTTGTAAAAACTGTGTTACCTCTGGGAGAGAACCATCATATAGATCGAAAGCTAATCCTGATAATCTCAGTACTAATATACAATGAGGCATAGTCCAGACAATATCGTACGATTCAGTTCCGGTTACATAATAACCTACCAAAAAACAAGCTATTTATTACAAGAAAGATGTTATGACAATTTTTGCATTTGAAAGAAATGCATTTCAGGCATTAGCCAAGCAAAATACCAAATTATCCTAAATGATTCGTAGCCAACTGTTTTCTTTTTCAAGTAGCCAATGTAAAAAAAAAAAACTGTTGAACTGGCCTTCAAGAGCTGCATTCTAAAATAGCAGTGTCCTCTGTGATCCGAGCAGGTATTTTGCAATTTAAACGACGATTTAGTAAATACTGATTGACACTATCTGCGCAGTGATTTCAGTCAACAGACCAGATTCAAAGGAAAACATTATCTGAATATTTGCCAACCCTTAAATCATCAGATTCAATATGAGGATATAGTAAATCGTCATCCTTTTTATAAAATAAAATTCTTGTATGCAGCAGATCATAAAGTATAGCTAAGTTGTTCACTAAGTATTCCTAGTTAGCTAACCTCCACCAATATTAATCTCACATTCGATAGGAGTTTCTCTTTTTTACTGAAAGAATATAAAAGTATTGTTAAAAGTCACCATTCCATCAATCCATTTATAAAATAGAAAATTTAAATATAGCAGGGATTTCATCAAACGATATTCTCTTTTATCTTTCCACAATAGAAATAAAAGATTTTCTTGAAGACATATGAAAATGGGAGAACTGACAACATAGGAACGAAATTAATAACAAATGCGAAAATTAAAACAAAATAATTTGGTGTATTACCAATCAGAAGATATCCCATGTTAAATGATAGTATCATTATAACAGAATGAATTGTCCCACCAATAATTTTAAGTATAAAGTATACCACAAGCATATTAGCCGTTGTATGAAGTATATCAAATCCTAAAAAAAAAAAAAAAAAAAAATTAAAAACATATCTATTGAATTAAAATGGAATTTTATTATATTACAATAAAATTGATGGTAATGGTTTACTAAATCGAGTTTCCAAACTTAAGAAGTTTTCGTTAAATATGCTTCATTTATTTTAAAGCAATCTTCTAACAGAATTATTTAGCCGTTAAAACAATGGTATATACATATTTTCGAGAACTGTGAACAGATTACTAGCTATAGCTTGAAATCTCTCTCTAAAAAGAGAAGGCTGTTACTTAATATTTTACAATTGCTTATACTTTGTCGACATCCATTTTCAGTTACTGGGTCAGTGCGATTATAAGCTATGATTAGAAACGGATAAGAATTTTTTTTTTTTTTTATACAGTAAAGCATGAAACGTACTTATCAATAAGTATAAATAAAAATTACCCAAATAGTACTTATGTTAGCCAAAGTTTATTCTTTTGCATCTTACAGAGAATGAACATAATAATGTTGCATGCCGATCTTGATAATCAATCAAAAAAAAAAAATCAATCATTAATAGCTTATAAACAGAAACAATACTCAAATAATTTCACTAACTGTTTCATACGTTTTGACTGCAAAGTGACCAAAAAAATAAAAAAACTAATAAATTCCCGTTTAATAGTTTTAATATTAGTTAGACTAGAAACTTTGAAAAGTGCTATGTGGATTTATAATAACTTACCAAAGTTATAGAACCCCAGTGAAATTCCTGCTGTGATGAAAAATACATGTTGAATCGCTGGAGGCTTACCAAGTAAGTAATATCTATGGATTAAAGCTAATGGATATCCTGAAAAATAAATAATTCTGAAGTAAATAAGTGCCAAAATAAAAATATAAAAATGAAAACTTATTAAGATGAAAAATGTGTTTTTATTAAATGACATATTCAAAAAGATTGTTTAAGATTGTAGTTCTGAACTAATTTCACAGAGTAATCACTAGAAAAAGATTGGTGATTGGAGCTAATGATAACCTTATGTAAACACAAAAGATAAACACAATTATATACACATTAAAAACATAATAATAATTCGTCCTGATTACCAGTTAAAACGGTAATTAAAAGTCGAAGAGCTGGAACTGATGTTCCCGAAATTTCAGCCAGATTAGATAGGAAACCCCCATAATCGGGCTCCACCACATTCACCATTTTTTTTTTCCGATCCAAGGTTTCTATATACTAATACTATTTTCTGCTCCCCTAAACAAACTCATATCAGCTATTTTCGTGTGGAAGGGGACATCACTTGTTCTACTAGCGTTACTGATAATAAACTATATAATTTTATAACGAGAATTTAAATAACAAAAAATATGTCCAATGTATAATGCCGAAACTTTGTTTAAAAAAAAAAAAAAAAAAAAAAAAAAAAAAAAAAAGGCAGACGAAAAGACTGTTCTTTGAGTTAAATATGTTCCAAAACAATTCTCGCTTAATTCCTTGTTTTCTTATCTTACATACATTTCAACTTTGAAAATATAATGATTTAATGAAATATTATTCAAATGATGTATAATATTAATTACTATAAATCAGGAAAAAAAATCCTTTGAATTTCCCGCCTATTATTTATATTTTATGAGTAATAATAGATGATAATGAATAGTCTAACTCGATTAAAACTGGCAATAATCGATGACTATTAAACCTTAACGTCATGTACTGCATTTGCACACGCAAGCGCACTATACAAATTGAGCATTGATATAAGCTTATCTTGATGGTTGCGATTCTATTGAGCGGCACTGGCACTAATTACTTATTTCATTGCTAAAAATAAATCTATGATACTAACTTAAGATAACAGTTGCAAATTAGTATGACCATTTTCCTAAAGAAAATGCAATCCCCTGAAAATGTTGAATGCTTCGACCTTATGTCGTTCATTCACATACATCAACAATCATCACAATAATAATAAAGAGGTCTTTCACCCTGGTACTTGGTAGATAGTACTGACTGCACAGTATTATGTGATTAAATTCTAATTTATGAATACATTCATACTTCTTTATTCATGGATGCGATGGATTAATTATAAAAAAAAAATTCTTTCACATTAGAAAATATAAAGATGCTCTGATAATTCTATCCTCAGTATAATAAGTTATATGAAAATTAAAAACGTTTTAAATAAATTTGATTGGTACAGAACACATGTGGACTAAAATTACAATTATTAAGGTATATACAGTAAGATGACCAATTTTGGCGGGAAAGTCCCGATTTTCAACAATTTGTCCCGTGCCTTTTAAAAAAGTCCTTTTAGGAAAGAATATGCTGTTACCACTTTATGGCTAAAAATTAAAATATTCGCATAAATATAAACCAACGTCTAAGGCTCAAGGCTCTTCATAGATCATGTTGTATACGTAACAGCATCATAGCATTTGCAGTGATTGGTTGCATTTGAACTTGTACTACGGGCAAAGACTATGGGATGCTACAGTCACGTAAAATAAGTTAAACTTGCGCAAAAAATTCTTTTCTTTTCGCTGATGTCACAAGATTTTTCCCGCTCTACCTTTACCAAATTTAAAATCTGGTCACCTTAATATAGAGAAAATAAAGCTACAGATTATTTGTTGTGGTGGTTGGTTCCGCAGAGCTGGAAAGCATCAGAGATATTTTCCGTGGTAGCCTGCTTCATTTTGTGGTCATCGACCGGTTTCGGGCGTTCGCCCATCTCCAGGATGCGTTTTGTCAGACTCTGATAACAGACTTGCACAGAGCAAATTCAGTTTATACACTGACTTGTCTTTTTAATTATATTTTAAAACTAAACTCTTAAACTAGGTCAAAGGGAGGTATGATCATGGTAGCTGGGTGGGTATAAACTGAATATGCTCTGTGCAAATCTGTGTTATCACACTGTTTGACAAAACGCATCCTGAAGATGGGCGAACGCCCGAAACCGGTCGATGATCACAAAATGAAGCAGGCTATCACGGAAAATGTCTCTGATACAGATAATTTCACAGAGTTTAAATTTAAATTATCCGTTGTATAAAAGGGAATATTTCTTGTAATCCAATCAGTAATATGAAAATTACAAAAAACTTTTAATTTTAAGATGTTTATACGGCATAGGCCAGAGGAGTTTTTTAAAAGAAAAGAATGCCTTATTTGCTCTGCGTTTCGGGTACCTTTAGTGCCCTTCTTGACGAGCTTTTTAGGGTAGAAAAGGGATGTATAAGTTGAGAATGAAAAATAATTCAAGATTTCCAATCTCACCCGAAACGTAGAGCAAATAAAAAATTCTTTTTCTTTAAAAAACTCCTCTGGCCATTGCCTTATAAACATCTTATAATATTTAGGCCTGACAATTAGAAACCATTTTAAATTTTATATTAAAATTTGCAAAATATACTTACAAATTTAAGTTAAAATCTCTAAAGGAAATGTTTTCTCTATGACTCTTCTAAAAATACTAAGCAAGTAACGATTAACCAATTAACAATAAATATACCCCCCTTTTTTTCTACTTAACGTTATCACTTAATAAATCATTTACACTCAAGTGTCTAAATAGTGGCAAAATTTGTAATCTATATAAGATAAGTTAGCAAGGTATTAAGTAATTACTTCGTCTTTTCACTAAGGAATTTTTAAAGTGATGGCAACTATTATTGACATGAATCGTTTGAAGGCACCGGTCTGGTACAATAATAATGTTTAAGTTAATCAATATGCAGAAATAGGAATAGAATTTTAATTAATAAAATCAAATTCTAATTAAATTAAATAATTCAAGCCTTTGCAGTCTCGTTTATATATATAACAAACATGGAAAAAAAATTAGATCAAACTAGTTTCATTTTGACTTTATTTTTAAATTTTGTCAACAGAAAACCATATTTAATAACATTGCATAAAGGGGGGGGACTATTGCTGCTATCCATTCTTCATAATTTAGTATTATGAATCAGTATTACTATAATCTTACTTTGTGTTTCACAGGGACGGTTTCGACATTAAAGTGCCATCTTCAACCTGTATATAAATCTGTAGTTAGATCAACTTACAACGTTCATCATTTTTTTCATTAAATTACTTTTTAGATAATAACCTATACAAATTTATATGGAAGCTGAAGATGACACTTTAGTGTCGAAACCGTCCTGTGAGACAACTAACAAAAAATTCAACTATGGGTGCCATTCATTCATTATTTTGTTGTAATGTATCATTGTTCTGATATAGTCTTGATTTCTTTCAATAATATAAATTTTATGTAAAATAAAGAAAATGTATACATATGTTTGGACATTCTATTAAACAATTATTACATTATTTAGTCAGGGCCGTCTGAAGCTCTCCATGGGCTCTGGACACAAGGATCTTCGTGGGCCCTTTTTAACAATTTTCGGTTATTTAAACAGTTCGTTGGTAAACTGTGGCAGCATTCATCATAAAACGCTAAAATTTCGTATTTAAGGCCTTTATATGTAAATCGTATAGTGTGATACAAACTTTGTGAAAATTAGTCTGGGGAAGGAGTAGCTTTATAGAATGCAGGAAACAGAAAGTGTTGTATTTGTTTTTTATTCCATTAAGATAAAAATGCAAACTTGTAATTAAAATATATGTTTAATAAACTCAAATGATTATTTCACCCATTAAACAATATTAACCATTCACAAGTACATATTACAACTCAAACCAGCCAATAAGGTTCGAGATTGACTTCAATGAATTTTTTTTTATTAGTAATTTTTACTATTACATCACTGTGTGGCAACAAGTAAATTTGATGATACAGGTGAGTTCGACAGCTTGATGAAGTAATCACCAAGTGGTGAAACTCTTTCTCTTTGTATTTAAAACACTTTCATTCTAGAAGGTCTCAATGTCATTTCCGCTTCAAGCGACGAGGAGGATTGTCAAATAGATGAGGAGAGGAAAGCTGTTGAATTAAAGGATTTGAATGTAAAGAATTAAAGTATGAATTTTCCGCGGCTAAATGTCGCCAAAAATGTTCAAAGTTTTTTTTACTTGTTGTTTGAATACATATATAATTGAATTATTACTTCCAAAATTTTTCGTGGGCCCCAGGCACTGTCCTGAGTGCCTATTGGAAAAGATGGCCTAGTAAATTTAGTATGTATTACAACAATTATTGTATTATTTAGTATACATTTCTACAATATAACATACACTTATACAGCTTTTATATTTTAGATTTAAGATTCGATCAGATATATCTCAATTATTTGAATAATAATAATAATAATAAAAAAAGAAGTGATTATATATTTACAGACAAATATATTACATATACAAATGTAAGCGTTAGTATATTAATACATTTAGAAAAAAGTACTTGATTTTTTTTTAAAGAATCATATTTACATTCGACTTCGCAAAATAGTATAAATTGGGTATTATAGAATATTTTGGAAAATATTCATTTTTGAACATTTAAAAATATAAATAATAATTGTATTTTACGCAAAAGGATTAAGATTTTTATCATAATCGTCTGCATTATCTTCTTCATCTTCCTCGTCATAATCATCGCCAAAAGGATTAGTGGATTCATTTTTATATGTATTCACGGAATGATCATCTTCATCATCGTCACCGAAAGGATTCGTTGAATTGCCCTGTGGATGGAGTGAAGCGGATATTCTATCCGATATTACTGGCGTTACATCGGCTATTACTTGAGATGAAGAATGGCTAAGATTTGATTCAATCAAATCTCTTTCTTCACGATATTTATTATATTTCCCTCGTGTGTGATTTGAAACAACTGTAAAAAAATCAAATCTTAAGTGAAATACTCAAAGATTCTCTAATTGCATCCTTTCAACTGCCATATTTTCTTCAAACTCTACATTTTTTGTAACACATTCTATTATTAATAATCAATAGTATATTTGGATGCATGCAGGTGGAAAATCAGTATAATATAAAGAAATAATATTTTATAGGAGCGCCTAATGTCAAAGAACTCCTAGAATTCTCAGAAAAATGCTTCAAATAATACTAGTTATAGATATTTACATGAATAATTATATCAGATTAAAAAATAAACATTGTTGGGGTGTTTTCAAGAAAATTGAAAACAAAAAAACGGAAAAATGAATTCAATAAAAAGATGGTACCGGTTAACCGATTTTACCAAAACTTCATTGTCGTATCTCCTGGCAATAAGTACTTCAATCGTATCTCACATTTGAACTTTCCGCATCCATTACTCACGAGATGAGAGACTTCTTAAAACCTTTTTTTTCTTCTCTTAGGATTCTCAAAAGATGTATTTCCCGAAAATCTCAATTTCGATCAAATGATTGATCGCAATACTTTTTTTTATTTTGTAATATAATATATATTTTCCATTCTGTGTTATGTATCTAAACGTAATAGTAAATCAAATAATTATAACTGACCTTCTTGTTTTTCATAGCTTGGATTTTGCGTATTGATGGAAGCAGTATTTGCCTTTGCTACAGAACTCATTTTTGTTTTTATAGCAGCCGCTCCTAGAAACGATTACAACTGAATGCAATAAAGAAAGCAAAACGACTACTACTTATGGGAAGGTAGAAACTGCTACAGTTCTGAACCAATCTAGAATACTGTCTCATTACAGAAGCCTGCTTCATATTGAGCTCTTTCATTCTCCACATGACCAAGAACACCCAAAAGTGCACCCAAATGTACTTTATTTTTCATTACGAACCTAGCTATCCGTGTAATGTAACACTGATTCTCTCTCTCTTTTACACCATAATATTCACAGAAATATGAAATATTAACTACTTACTAAGAGCAACTTCAGTATAATTAGTTAATTTTGTGAAGACACCTCGACCTAGATAATCAGTAACCAATGAAAAGCCATCCTCAGCTCGTTCCAACTGTCTATGGAACATTTCATGAAGATCATTGTTTTCTTCCTAAAGATTAAAAAAATATATCTTTTAAGTATCGAAAACATCTTAAATCTTACTTCACTCACACGATTTTTTCTTACTGCAATTATTACAAAAATTACTCAGGAATTTTCAAAAATTTAAAATTTATACTAAAGTTCTGAGATAATACTATTGGTCTTTAGGACATAGTAAACTATAGAATGTGATTATGTTGTAGACAACCTGGTAGCGTTTGTATTAGTCTTCAAAGAATCTTTGAATGATTTCAGAGAAATACTTAGAGTTACCTAATGTCACAAAGTTCTCGATAATCAATTGAAAAAAATGTTTCAAATAAAAGTAAAGGTTCATATATGTACAGTTTGCATTTAAAGTTGAGTGAATTTTCATTAAACGAACCATTTGGTTGGAGCAGTTTAGAGAAAATCCGTAAAAACTCAACAATTTATTCAGTAAAGTCACGCACTTCCGGTTAAACGGAATGTTTCAAGTGAGCGTGATAGGCATTATTGTTAGTAAAGCGCAAAGTTAAAAAAAGCTCTTTGAAGAAAATCGCGAAAACTAAAAAACAAATTCAGTAACGATTGCACATATTGTTGACGGATTTTGATCGAAACATTCCAGTCAAATCCCAATGGGATTCGAAAATTTTGTTCGTATTAAGGAGCATGATGCCCGGTTAAAACTCAGTTATAAACTTGAAAAATTCCAATATTCCTCAACTGCAGTGAGGGAAGTAGAAACTAAAATAAAAGTTGTAATCAACTCTCAAAATACTTTAAGGTCTGAAGTCAGAAATAAATAGTTATGTATATTACCTGTGACTGAATTGCTTCAATAGTTTGTTTATTTTTATCTAAACACGGCGGGCATTCGTTCTCATTTTCAGCAAAGCTTTGTATGCAGCTGAAAAAGAAAATGGTGAAATTAAACTTCTTCCTTATTTTTGTGTTAATAATTATACGTAGGAATTATTAGGTCCCTCATGGATAACTTCCATGACTACTTGTAATATTATATGTGATTCGCCTTAGTTCAGAACCTTGTACATTGAAGACTAAGTACTTAGGAAATTAAAGGCCGCCTATCATCAAAGGAGAAGTAGCATCTGTGGTGGGTAAGTGTTAGATATGAAACTATATGTGACTGGGCTATTGGGATAATAATGTGGGAAAATCAATCTCTTAAAATCGATAGGAGAAATCAGAGGCAGAAAAAGGCGGGAGTAGTGTATTGTATGTATATTAGTGATGGGACTTTTCAAGCGGATTCGGTTCACTGTAACGAATCCAGTGGTGGAACCAGTTGATCCAAATCCCTATTTTTAAAACAACTTTTAAGAAAATTTTTATTATTGAAAATTAAATTAAAGTAGGCCCGTTGTATGTCGAGCGCTTTCATACCCCCCCCCCCCACATTTCATGAGGTAACAATCCTGGACAATCCCTTTGAATTACAAGAGCAGCAATATGTTATCAATAAATCAAAATGTGGAAAAGCTCCAGGCTTTGATGGTGCCCCCTTCGAATTCTATAAAAATGGTACTTTAAATTTTTTTAACTTTATTTTTAATAATACATCCGAAGTAGTTTCAGCAGATCAATTATTTTTCCTCTTCATAAAAAAAGGGATAAAAATTTAGTTGCTAATTACAGGGAGATTTCCTTTCTAGACTCCATGTCGAAACTCTTTACGGAATTACATCTTCAAAGACTGGAAAGTTGGGTGAACAAAAATAACATATTGAACGAATTCCAGCAGGGTTTCGTAAAGGTTATTCAACTGCTGACAACATTTTCAATTTGATGAATATAATAAAAATCATAACAGCGAAAAGAAAGAAAAAAGTATATTCTTTTTTCGTAAAATTCAAGTCAGCTTTCGATTCTCCAGACCGATACGCACTTTATTATAAATTGTTTGCACTTGGCATCTCCACCAAATATATCAACGTCCTCCAGGGTCGCCTGTACTCAAATAGTGAGTCAGCAGTGTGGACAATGAATGGGGTTACTAGGAGCTTTCAGACCCAAATGGGACTTAAACAAGGCTGCCTCCTGCACCCCCTTCTGTTCTCTCTTTTTTTAAACGATCTGCCTGACTTTTTAGGTGGGGGGTTACACATTGGAGGGGTAAACATAAGGTGTCTGATGTATGCGGACGATATAGTACTGCTTCCACGAGTCTTTTAACGCTGTAATGAGAGCAATCATGTGCTATGCGGCGCAGGTCTGGGGTTTCCAACAGCATTATATTGTGGAAAAACTGCTTACCTTCTTTATTAAAAAAATATTTAAACTACCTATGTGTACCCCTAATTATATTCTATACACAGAAACCAACTCGCTCCCATTATATTTGTACACTTTCAGACTACATTATCGGTACATTATTAAAGTTCCGTCAATGCCCCCTACACGCCTCACGCGTATTTTGGCCTCAGAAGTTTATTTTTTTTTTTAATTTATTTACTACATTGAAGCATTACAAGCTTATTGTAGGGAGTTGGCTTACAAAATGTAAAAATAAAAGTAAATACATTTTTAATATAATAAAATAAAAGCAATAACGGCAAAAATTTAGATCATCTTGACAACCATTGCAAAACAATTAGCCTTTCATTTTAAATAGCTTATATAGCTCATATAATAACAGCATTAAGGTTTAGTTTATAAGCGGCATTTACCTTACTTAACAGTTTTGTTATTCATTAATCATGGATGAACACAACATTAATACATTTGTAATAAAGTTATATATCTTAAAACAATCAAAGTTCGACTGAACTGACAGTAAATTAAATAGTTGTTCTTCTTTGCTAATAGTAGATAGAATAGATAGCTGAGGTAAATATTTTACTCTTAAACAGTCATAAATCGGACAAGTAATAAATAAATGAAATAAGTCTTGATTTTCATAAAGATTACAAAGAGTGCAAAGCTGTTTAGGTTTTATTAAGTAAGCTATTGCTTTATATACAATTTTTATAGAAAAATTACTGCAAGTTCTGATTTGAAATATTATGCTGCTAACATGGAATGGTAGAGAGAATAGTAAATAATTTTGAACAGCCGAAGTATTTAAGGGAATATTTTTATAATAAATACTGTAATTAGAGGAGTACAGCCTGGCTACATCAGAATTGTATAAACTTGCTTCGTAGGTAGACAAAATTGTATTCAATTTTTTACGAATTACATAAGGATCCTGCCTTTCCCATAGATTATTGTAACCAACACATAAAAAATTCCTTTATTTGAGTTACCCAGTTAAACTTAATATTATTAGATGGTGAAGAGTCGAGGACTAATAGCCTATCATAACAAATACGTGGTAGTCTGCAACGGTCCATTTCGAGTATTTTACACAACCACTTTACAGCAAGCTTAAAAACAGTGGAGGCCATATGTGGTATACCAGTTTTTAATAATATTATATAGTATGGAGTGGATTTTAATAAATGAAAGAGGCGTTTGTAAAAATTTGTTTGGGCATATTCTAGACGGTCTAAATACCTTAATCCCCAAATTTGTACTGAAAAGAGCAATGTGGAACGGGCAATGGAATTAAATAGTGCTACATTACTGGGCCATGAATTACTCTTGACCTTCGCCAAAATATTATTTACGGTGCCAGCAGCAATATTAAATCTCGAGATTGAATGTTCAGTGGCTGAGAGGAACATAGAGGAAGAGGAAAACTGAACGCCTAAATACACATATTTGTTTGTTACCTCAATTTCAGTATTTTCATAGACAAATTTTTCTAAAAGAGTTGTACGTCCTCTATGAAATTTTATAATTTTAGTTTTAGCGATGTTTACTTTTAGGGAATTAAGATGACAATATTCCTCCAGTGCCTTTAACTTTGTTTTCATGTCAACATAAGAGTCGGACAAAATAATTAGATCGTCCGCATATAAGAGAACCAATAATTCATTAAGGCCATCTATATTCAGACCAGAAATACCCTCCCTTTCCATAAAAATTTTTTCTAAATCCGATATAAACAAGATAACAGGAAAGGGGAGAGAATTTCCCCCTGTAAAACCCCTTCTGTCATTAAAATATCAGAGGATAAATTAGATCCTACTCTTACATTTAAAATAGAATTATCATACAAATGTTTTAAAATTCTGATAATTTTAGGGCTCAATCCCATTAAAAACAATTTAGTCCAAAGAAGGTGATGTTTAACAGAGTCAAATGCCCGTTTAAAATCCACAAAGCACGCATAAACAACCCTTTTCGGCAAACGTAAGTGTAAATGTAGGCCTCAGAAGTTATAAACAAAAATTTGCATTGGTATAAAGAATATAAAGATTTATTTAGGAAATATGGAATTGTAATGCCAGATACCCTGAATGATCATAATTATGAAAAGCTGCCAGAAATGTTAAAAAATGAATTTACAGAAAGCTTAAAAAGCAGTATAAGTAAAGCTAGATTTCACAGATTGAACAGTGAACTTAAGCGCGATTTCGGAGCTGACCATTACATCAACAGTAATGATGTCCACCTACTTAGTACAATACTGAAAGTGATTGGCAAGCTACTCAGCCTGAATTACAGTGTAAGCAGATCGGAGGGTGCCTATAGGTGTTCACTGTGCAATACGGGTGAGATAGAAGATACAACTCATTTCATTGGCAGTTGCCCTGTGTTGGGAGAATTCCTAGGTGGCTGGGCTGTTACTTTTTAAATAAAGAAGAGGTTATTAGATATTTGAATGGTGAGTACGGCTGGAGAAAATTTTACAATTTCGTTCGGCAGGCATAGCAATACGGGCCCGTACTAGTGAGCGAATTCAATCTCTAATATGTTTTTATTTTTTCTTTTTGTTTCGTTTTTAGGAAAATTTTGTTTTCTTTCCTAGCCGTTTTAAAATAATATAGCCATTTAATTTAAATTTTATTTACTATTTAGCATCCACTTTGTTTGTAATATTAATTTCTATTTATGTTTTCGAAAATCTATATTTTTTGTTCTTCTCATAGAGAGCTTTAAGTTTCTTTTATGAATAATTATACTTCCTTTGTAAATATTTACTTATTAGAAGAGTCAACTTGACAGATAGACTAGTCCATGTGTCCTAGTGTCTTAATTTATATACATGTGTTTCTATTTATATTATTTAATAAAGCACTATTATTATTATTACTATTATTAAATTAAAGTAGGTATAGCATGGAAATTAAGTATTAAATTGGTTTGTGGCCATGTTCAAAGAACCAGTAGCAGGATTCTAACTTTATATTTTATAACCTCAAACCATAATAATAAATCCATTATTTTATCCGTCGTAGCATGCATATTAGATTTATTCCTGACCGTTTTCGGATATTCATCCATCGTCAGAGCAAATTCACCAAGTTTGTGTAGAGAGTTCACTTCAACTAAATGTTTCTGTAGACTCACACTTGTTGGTTGTATGTATGTGATCCTTCCCACATACATACAACCAACAAGTGTGAGTCTACAGAAACATTTAGTTGAAGTGAACTCTCTACACAAACTTGGTGAATTTGCTCTGACGATGGATGAATATCCGAAACCGGTCAGGAATAAATCTAATATGCATGCTACGACGGATAAAATAATGGATGTTATCCAGCATTGCGGACCCAGCCACATTTTCAACCATAATAATAAACGCGGTAAGCCAAATTACAGATTGTGGGACAGTGGGAGTGAATACTAGTAGAGTTTTTTACGCTGTCCATAATTCAATAATTGAATAATCCATATACAGTAATATTGTCAACTATTTATTTCCATTGCATAAATTATTATAATTTAACAAAAAAACTGATTTTCACGAAAATGTCAAGCATTGAAAATGTTTTATGGTTTTTCGGCGACATCATAGCAACATTTATTGGTGAATGGTCATTTTTATTTTCTCTAACTACTGTTAGAGGAAGTATTGCGATCCTACCAGATTTTCGAAATTGAGTTTTCACCGGAAATACACGGTTTGAGGTCCCCTGAGTCTAAAAAGTGGTTTTTGGAAAATGGTCTGTGCATAGAAAAGTATATCTCAAAAACGAAAAGTTGCAGAAAGCTCAAACTTGGTATTCCGGTTAGGTACTACCACCGCATCAGATACGAAGATTTCAGCCAAAATCCATCAACCGGAAAAGTCGCTTTACTAAATGGTGTTTTCAGTTTTGTTTTTTTTATATTCTCGAAAATGGCTCCAACGATTTTCTTTGAACTTCAAATGTCAACTAACCATACAGAGAGCTACAACTTTTATTGGAAAGATTTCTCCGGAAAAATTCATTTAACAGCACTTTAAGGGATGGGGTGGGGTTACGGTTTTCTCTAAAGTGCTATTTCAGTTTATTACACAATTCTATCATCTAATTAATATTAATTAGAATTAAATATGTTGTCGAATTTCCGAGTTTGAAAAAATTTGATGACTGGAAGTGCGGCTTTACTAAATAGGTTTTTCAGTTTTTTGTGATTTTTTCCATAAAAATGCCGACGGTTTTAAAAACTAATAAGAATTGTAAGATGAAACAAATTTGCCATTTCGCAGTAAGAGAAAGTCGTGTGAGTATTTCACACTAGATTTTTTATAATATTATTAGTTTGAATTCGATATTGTTTACACATGATAATAAGATAACCCCCCATGGTCAAAATAATAAAAACACATGATTTTTGACAATTGTTGTGGTTGGTTCCTCACAGCTGAAAAGCACCAGAGATATTTTTCGTGATAGCCTGCTTCTTTTGGTGGTCATCGACCGGCTTCGGGCTTCGCCATCATCAGGATGTTTTTGTCAAAACAGTGTGATTAACATAGACTTGTACAGACCAAACTTAGTTGATACACTTGTTGATCCACAGTTGGTACGCAGAGTTGTTCAATTGTAGTAAATTTGCTCGTGCAATTCTATGTTAATCACACTGTTTTGACAAAAACATCCTGATGTTGGGGGAATGCCCGAAACCGGTCGATGACCACAAAAAGAAGTAGGCTATCAGGGAAAATATCTCTGATGCTTTGACAATAATATTAAGGTAAATGGTTCGACTGTCTTCGTAAACGTTCGGGACTCATTCAGGATTGAAATGTTCCATTCTCCCCCACTCTATAATTTTAATAATGTACGATCACCCTACTCCAATCTACCCCCATCAAACCATATGTCCGTCAGTCGTGACCCTTTTTGTCAAATCACCCTCCAATAAAACATTTTCAATGATAAAAATTATCTTCTAATAAACATATTTTATAAAATCAAATCACTGAATCTAGCCAATAGAAAACGTTTAGAAGTGGAACTGGCTCCAAACGCGCGCGCGCACACACACACACACACACACACAGAGCGAACTCGTTCCAAAGTCAGTGCTGCCTGTAATTGAATCTATCTTTACTGTTTTAAAGCCTGATTGCACTTTACGTAAATATATTTTATTTTTTAAAACTTCAAGGTTAATTTAAAAATGTTAATTAGAAAAATAATATCAAAAATTAAAATCATCTTAAAAAGTAATATAATAAATGAGTGTCATAAGTGAAGTTTAATTTCACAAGACTGTGTGACTACTTATGTGAAATAGGTAAGGGGTTGGGGGCTAAACTTGTTAAGTTGAAGTCTGTTTGGCGCTATTTTTAAAATTTATATTTGATTACTTTTGTTGTTTTCTACATTCTATTGATTGTTCAATTTTGTATAGAGTTTAATTTAATGCAAAATGTAAAAACGGATTCTACGCTTATTGCAACTGTCATTATAACAGATACCGTTGGTTTTTTTTCTTTAAATTTACTTAAGTACAGTGTGTAAATGAAATATTGTCAGTTCATATTACATTTATATGTTTTGTTAATTTTCTCTGGGAATAATTAAGCACTAATACTACTAATAAAGCACTTTTCCTAAACTCACTCTGTGTGTGTGTGTGTGTGTGAAAAGCCAATTCCTTTAGAGTTATCAACAAAATAATAAGACAACAATAGGATGCCAAAACCAATTGATCACACAATCATTACCCTGGATCATATTCAACATTATCCACAAAATTATAAGCATTCGATTGTAATTTAAAATAATACGTACTGTTGATGAAATGAATGCTGGCAAAGAAAATGAACTGTTGGTAGTTCCAGCTGATTTTTGCAAATACTACATCTGGATCCTTGGAATATGATCGATCTAAAAATAATATATTTCAAAATATTAAACACGGAGAAAAATAGTTTATACTTTTACTTCAGGTTTCTAAACAATGCAAAAATAATTTACTTATTCATTAGTTCATCAATATTCTTATGTAATTCATCAGTTTCTTTGGTATATCTAGTGATCAGAGCTTGCTGTTGTTCAATTGTAGACAATTCTGACTCCAGAACTTTTTTTAAATATCCTTTAATATTGCCAGCCTGTATGGCTGGTGAATTACTTAAACATTCTATAACTAATAATGGTGAAAGGAGTTTGCCTCGTTCTGTAACACCAAAAAATACCATCCATAAGAACATGGATGGCGTAGGTTCCCTCCTCGCCGAAGAATAATAATAAAATGATTATAAGACTTATCTTTACCCGACTACCAATTCGTTACACTTTTTAACGTGGACGATCGTATTCTGTTTTCTTTTTGTGATGTTTTATATATTACTACTTTAAACAATCAATGAATTTCTAGGTAATAATTGAAAATGCAATTAGAAATTAACCAGCGTACCTATACTAGTAAGAATGGTGCCCAATACATCTTGAGGCAAATTATTATGCGTTGCAATGGCAACTAATGCTTGAACCCAAAGTCCAGGTTCTTGATTTTCATATCTTCTACAACAGCATAGTATAGAAGCATAATCACGTTGCGCTGTATGATATTTTAATATTGCTTGATACCTGAAAATAATAAACACCTCATAATAAGAATGCTTATTTTTAAAAATAAAAATTATTTGGAAAAATAAATTTCCAAATCAAATAACTCACATTTTATTTTTATCATATAGATATAGTATACCCGGTTTAAAATCTGCGGCTTTACATAATATTAATGCCTGGAGATTATCAAACGTTGATTCGGGTGGATCAAACATTTTCATTATTTTGTGTTCGTATTGTTTCTTTATTGTTTCATCATTTTCTAACATCCATACTTGTAGGTAATGTTCCAATAATGTAGTATAAACATGCGAACTCCATTTTGGTGACATCTGTTACAAATAATCAATTCAACATAATTTGCTTATATAGTTATATTTTAAGAACACTATTATTCACTCTTCTAAATGTAAAACGTAAGTACTATAGTGTTGCGTTTGATTCCACAGAGCTGGAAAGCATCAGAGTTGATACTTATTTAGTTGAGTGTATCAACTAAATTTCCTCTGTGAAAGTCTACGTTATCACGCACGCTGTTTTGACAAAACATTCTGATGATGGGCGAACGCCCGAAACCGGTCGATGACCATAAAAAGAAGCAGGCTATCAGGGAAAATATCTCTGATGATAAATACTATAGACTGATATGTAAGAGATATGGTTCGTAGACTATATGATCGCGATGTATGTGGACAGTCAAGTCCTCTGCAGAAGTGTGTGTATGCGCGAGATAATGAGATGAAGTTCTAAATCTTGGTGAAGAGAGATGTTACTTTACAAAGGGTAACTTGAGTAATTTGAATAAAATGAAGATATTTAAGTAATATTTTCTTGTAGAGGTGGTTCTGTGCAGTTGTAGTTTGTACTAAGTTCGTGAGTTGGTGAATGAATTGCGTGGATTCTTTTTGTTTCAACTTCTGTTTCATTATATCCAGTGTGTCTGTGATTGGGTTGGAGGTGTATAGGTTGGTAATATCGAGGGATAACAAACGGGAATTTGGAGTGAGTCTTATATTCTCTGTTAATTGTATTAGGTGTTGCGTGTTTCTTATATTGAAAGTGGGATTTCTTATATTGAAAGCGGGGTGCGATTACTAGTGTTGCTTTTTTGAACAGATTAAATACACACCCCTTACTCCCGCGAACCACACACAAGAATTGCAGACAATCTACAACCTAGCTGAGAACAATGGGGACAATGCGAATATCGTTAATAAACTCCTCAAAAACGAACCACACCACCAAAGTAGGACTGACAAAGAAACTACAGACAAATTCGCCATATTCACATATATTGGAAGCCACACGTATAAACTCACGAATTTTTTCAAAAAACGGGAGATCAAGACATCTTTCAGAACAAACAACAAATTAGGCAACAAAATCCGCACTCGCACTGAGTTCACTGACGTGTATGACAGCAGTGGAGTTTACGAGTTGAAATGCCCGGACTGTAACAACATTTACGTGGAGCAGACAGGCAGAAAAATCAGGGAACGATTTACCGAACATATCAGATCATACAAGAACAACAAAGTTGACTCAAATTATGCCAATCACCTAAAACAAACAAACACAAACCCGATGACATCACTACCACGATGAAACTAATACATCATTGGCCACAAAGGACGACGACTTGACATAACAGAACAACTCGAAATATATAAACACAAGACACAAAACTTAATAAACGAGCAGACAAAATTTGCCAGTGAACCATTATTCAAAACACTCTTCCCACAATAGCAATAGAAACGCAATTACCAGTACAAATAGCATACATGGACCAAATAGTTCTTAAACAGATTTTAGTTTTAGTTTAGTTTTAAATCAGTTAGTTATAAAAAAAAAAAATTAAATATGCGTGCGTACAAGGATGGTGTATGTGAATGTTGTGTAAAAATATGAAATGTTAGGTGGAATGCATAATTATAAGAAACCATATTTAGGTATACATGCGCGCGTGGATGGCGTATGTGAATTGTTAAGGGTGAAATGCAAAATGTGTTTAGTGTCATCAAACAACCTGCTCATATATATTGCTTGGTTGTTTATTTGTTTTGATTATTTTAATTGTTATTTTAATTTTTATTACTCTAATCGCTTGATTTTAAATTATGTTAGTTTAAATCGTTATTTAATTTAATTTTAAATTTATTTTGATTAGTTAATTGTAAAGTGAATCTCCCTCCAACATCAGAGTTTAAACATTTTTTTTTTTTTTTTTCTCAGGGTTCTGTACCGCGACCATTCTTGATCTATTGTACCCCCCCTGGTGCCTAAGATGAGCTAGCTCATCTATAGCACCCTCTCCAGGTTTAACTCCCTGAGAAATCTCAGGATCCTGGAAGGTTCTAGGGTAGGTATTTCTTCCTTCCCTATCTGGTAACAACCCAGACTACTAAATCTTCTTTGAATGACGGCATCACAGTCCGTGAGGAGGTGAATCGGAGTTTCCTCCGCCTCTCCACAGAATCTGCATATGCCGTCACCTACTAGGCCAAGCTTTCTCAGGTGCCCCCTGAGTCTGCAATGCCCCGTAAGGAACCCCGTAAGAATACGGATCCTATTCTTACTCAGACTGATGAAGGCTTTCGATCTTTCCTGGTTATAACCGCCCAGACAGACCTTGGCCTGCCTCAGTCCCGGGATGGTGTTCCAGAGACGAGCTCTTTTAGCCACCTCCTCCTTCTTGATTTCTTCCAGAAATACTTGGTCACTGACTCCACAAAAGGGCTCTGGCCCAATAAGAGGAGATACAGCGCCTTCCTTTGCCAGGGCGTCAGCTGCCTCATTACCATCCACGCCGACATGTCCCGGCACCCAATGCAGGGTAACTTTATTGCTCCTGCCTAGTTCATTAAGTTTGCCTAGGCAATCCCATACCATTTTAGAACTGAGTACGTAAGAGCTCAGTGCTTTAATGGCCGCCTGACTGTCGGATAGGATAACAATCTCCTGATTCCGATATCCCCGATCAAGGTTCAACTGAGCGCACCTTCCAATAGCGTAGATTTCCGCCTGGAAGATGCTAGGAAACTTACCCATGGGTTCTGAGTGTTTGATTCTAGGCCCAAACACCCCTGCCCCGGTTCCTTCGAGGGTCTTAGACCCATCTGTGTACCACTTAATGGCATGCTTGCTAATACTGCCCAGGGCGGATCCATCGCTCCACTCTCCTTTCGTACTTAGCTTCGTAGAAAAGTTCCTAACGAAGCTATATTTCTTAGTCATGCTATCTCTAGGAAAGTCCCAGGGGAGGGAGCCTGCAGAAGGGGGCATTCGCCCCCCACCGCCCAGCCCACATCCCCCCATGCCCTCCCTAGAGATTCTGAGGAGGGCTCCCTTCGCCACTCGCTCCACCACTAGGTGGAGCGGTGTGAGATTGAGAATAACCTCAATCCCGGCTGTAGGGCACGTCCTCATAGCTCCCGTCGTGCATAGGCACGCAAGGCGCTGTACTTTGTCAAGAGTCTTCTTGACCTTCTCGAGCTTTGCTCTGCTGTACCATGCTACTGCGCCATAGGTGATAATAGGTCTCACCATCATAGTGTACATCCAAATAAGAATTCGAGGAGGGCATCCCCAGGACTTGCCCGCCACCCTCCTGCACACCATGAGAGCGCGAGTAGCTTTACTGGCAGTTATTTCAACATGCCTATTCCACAGAAGCTTACTATCCAGAGTTTCCCCAAGATATTTGACCTCCTTCTTCCACTCTAGATCAACTCCAGCTAACTGGATACTTTTCAGATGTGGAAGAGCCCTGCGCCTTGTAAAAGGAACTACCGTGGTTTTCGCTGGGTTAATACCCAACCCCACAGAAAGGCACCATCTATTAGTGATGTCAAGACCCCTCTGTAGTATTTCACAGAGGGTATCCTCGAACTTACCCCTGGCAATTATGACGATATCATCGGCATACCCCTGACAGGAGATGTCGAGATCCGCCAGTTTGCAGAGGAGTTCGTCTACTACCAAACTCCATATTAGGGGTGACAAAACACCCCCTTGAGGACAACCCCTGGTCGTACTGACCCTAATGGTTTCTTGGCCCACCATCGTCTCCACTGTTCGTGTGGACAACATCTCATTCACCCACCTCACCATGGTGCCGTCAACCCCCCTTTTAATTAGGGCCCTACTGACGGCCTCATGGGAGGTGTTGTCAAAGGCCCCTGTTATGTCAAGAAAGACACCGATGGCCGTCTCCTTGACCTCTAGAGATTTCTGGATAGCACTCGTCAGCTCATACAGAGCGGTATCCGTTGATCTTCCCGCTCGGTATGCATGCTGTCGCGGGTGCAAAGCCACTCTCTCCAGAATCTCCGTTCTTATATAACTATCCAAGGCCTTCTCCATTGCCTTAAGAAAAAAGGACGTAAGGCAGATAGGCCTAAAGGATTTGGGCAGGGTGGAGTCCTTATTCCCTGCTTTCGGGATGAACACCACCCTTGCCCTTCTCCATGGTCTCGGTATGTACCCGAGTGCCAAACTGCTTCTAGTTATTCGAACCAGGTGTGGTAGGATCTCCCCTATGCCCTTCTGCATAAGGGCGGGAAAGACTCCATCCACCCCCGGTGACTTGTATGGCAAGAACGAGCCAATTGCCCATTCCAGCCTCGAAGGGATACAGATGGCCTTGGCTACTTCCCAATCCACCCTGCCGGGCCTGCCCGGTTCCATTACTTCCAATACTTCCTCCCACGGTAAACTCCCCGGGAAGTGAGTATCCAGCAGGAGGCGAGCCCTTTGCTCTCCATCTTGCGTATAGTAAAGTTTAAACATTAGACCTCCACATGTTGTTTCCATTTTCAGGAAAATTTGCCCCTTGAACAACCTAAACACGTGTTCCTTTTCCCACCCTGTTACCATCACCATACCCCTTGACCTAGTTTAAGAGTTTAGCTTTAAATACAATTAAAAAGACCAGTCAGTGTGTAAACTGAATTTGCTCTGTACAATTCTGTGTTATCACACTGTCTGACAAACGCATCCTGAAGATGCGCGAACGCTTGAAACCGGTCGATGACCACAGAATGAAGCAGGCTGTCACGGAAAATGTCTGATAATATTTTCTTCAAAAAAAATTTGCGACAGCAGTATAATACACGTTTAATATAGTTATGTAATATAGTATAAAACACTATTACTGGAAAAATGCCTCCTTTCCTGTCGAATTTGAACTATTCATTTTGAAATGTGTGAGAAAAGTAATGCGGTTAGTTATTTGAATATAACTGTCCTGTTGAGTATATACTCAAAGAAGAGTAGAAATCAAGGCGTTATATTTATTTTATAATTACCAATAAAAGTATATTCAGCAGTACATACTCGATTTTATTCTTATCACCGTATAAGGCCCCTAGTCCCATGCCGTGAACGATTCCATTATGTTTGTTATTGACAGGCTTTGAAACAACAACTAAGATATAAATAGATATTGCTGAAAAAGTGGACAGTGCCAATTATGTTGGATTTAGGAACTAAGTATAAATTAAACAATTTACCTGAATTAGCTGCTCCAAAAAATCAATCAACATTTCTGAATTGTTAATAAAATAGTGAATAAAATCCTCCGGGCAAGATTTGTTAATATTACAAAAATCATTGAAATAATTCTAAAACAATGTTTAAATTAAATTAAATATGTTAAAAATCAAAATTACATTTTATAACTATAATAAAAGTACTTACAGAATCAAAATTATTTTTTGTATCATTAGTGCATAATTTTATTAGAAATTTAGTTGTCTCATCGGGAATATTTTCTAGTAGTGTTACACCATACTTTTTTATCATAAATTCTGCCTGTAAATGATAAATTTTATTATATATAAAAAATTAGTAATTAGATAAAACTGACTTTGCTAAGCATCTTTATACTACTGCCACTGAGAGCTTCAAAATAATCTTAAAAAAATGTTTGAATATTTTTTTTGTTAATTAACAATTTTAAGAGCTAACTGTATCAAGTATGAAATTATAGTCTGGCCTGGTAAGTTTTGTATGAGGCTGCAATAGTCAAAGCAAAATGATACCTTAGAACCTAGTAGGGGGTAATATCTCAGTATCGGACCCTGCCGTCCTGACCTAGTTCTGGTATATTAATGTTAAGGGGTAATAGTAGAAAAAGGAAAAAAACTAAACCGTTGCAGCAACACCCCTAAAGGTCCAAACCTGCCAGGCGGCCGTTTGCCGGTTCCCATTGAGCTTTACAACCAGATCCACTCCAAGTTGTTCTCAACAAGATAGATCAAAATAGTTGAAACAAAAAGGAACTGAACCTTAATTTTCGCACCAGAGCAAGCACACTAGCCAGCCACTAGTCTTCTAGACAACAAACACAGCAAAAATCTAACATACCTCATCAAATTCCAATTTAGCTATATAATCTAAAGCCTCTTTGTACTTTTTCTGATCTTCAATTTGAATAGTTAGATACCAATCATGTCGGCCATGTTTTTCTGCCAATAGTAGTGCATCTTCCGCGGACACATGTCTGCACACGTCAACAGCCACTTCCACATCAAAATCCACTTCCCGATCTTTTGCCTAAAGTTAATTTATGAAACTGAGAAATATTTGTCAGAATTCTGTAAATGATGAATATTAAAGAAAAAAATAATGTTTACCATAATGAATTCTTTTAACAGTTCTGGTTTATTTTGTTTTGTATAAAAATTGAGCAACAAGGTTGTATGCCTTCCTGTTGCCAGCCCTGCCTTGTGAAGGGCTTGCAAGTAAGTACTAAGATTTTCTACTTGCTGCGATCCCAGGTACTAAAAACATTTTTCAATTTTAACTTTATCTATTAAAGTAAAAGTGATAGTTTCTTATTTGCGTCTTTTTTTTTAAAAAAAATCGAAAATCTCAGTTCAAACTGAAAATATGAGTGTGAAACAGACGACTTTCTCTTAAAGCAATTTCCACAAAATTACAAATGTTACAATACTAGTTGATAACACTTCTTCCAACTTCATATTTTTTAATTAATCTCAAGTTGCCAGCGATATTAGAAGAAAAACTGCGGTGAAACACTCTCGACTTTCTTTAAAGCGAATTCAGTTCCTCTTAAATGACAAATTATTTTTAATTTTGTTTTAATGCTTTGGATTTTTATAGGCGGATATCGAACTATGCTTCTACAAATTGGCACGATTGAGAACAGCAAGTCCAACTCCCACAGAATCTCTTAAAATCACTTTTTTCAGTTTTACAATTATAGGGTGTAGTTAGTTAATCACGTTTAAGGAAACAAACTTGTGTCTTAGTGTCTTTAGCGAGAAAATCGCTGAAAACCATTTAATAAAGTTGCACTTATGGCCAATTTATTTTTTTCAGCAAAACTGAAATATTGGCAACTCATTTATTACTACTTAGAACCGTACGATAAACCTGATGTTCCACTTATGTACGCCTCCACTAAAACTCCTCTAAACTAATTTCCCCAGAAATTATATGAATTCAGAGTAAAGTACATAAATTCTCGTGCCAAATCGTCCATATTGGACGGTCAAATGCCATTTAACTTAGTTCGAAGATGAACATGTATATTTCAGGCGCAACGAAGTGTGTTGTAATATAAGGTTGTTTACCCGTCTTGGCCTGTGATTTTACTCGATATATTAATGTATGTAAGATTTAATAAAGTCTGTTTGTTATCCTCCCATCTATGATACCTGATTGGTAGTTGAAAGTAAAGCCCGCCTGAAAAATATGTAGACTTTACTTACATACTTAATCACAAATAATGGTATCCATAAAATACTATTATTTTTTGTATATATAATAGCGGATACACATCTTAATGAAAATCATCAAAAACTGGAAATCCATCCAAAAACTACAAGCTTTCTGTCGGATTCCCTAGTGATACTAGAATGGAAAATCAAGTTTGAACTTACTGCGACTTTTCAATTTTTAGTTATAGTTTTAGTCTTTCCCTCTTTCTCTCTCTCTCTCTCTCTCTCTCTCTCACACACACACACACACCACTTTCCATAACTCACTTTTTGGTGTGCAGAAGACCTCATAACATATATTTCTGGCTAACATTCAACTTTATAGAAGAACTGAAATTTTAGGCACCTGAAACTGCATATTCTACTTTGTCAAAGCGGGAAAAAAATATTCAATTTTGAAAATTTAATATGATCGCAAAAATTTCCTCTTATAGTGAAATAGGTAGAGAAAGTAAAAATATGAAATCAATTTCCTCGTAGTAAAAATATTACAAATAAAAGTGATAATGTGATTAATTAGTTTATATGTATGCAGATTAATTAGTTTATATAAGAAAGTTAGTTGTTGATAATTTAAAAAAAAATTAAGAGTTATTTTCGAAAATGTGGCATTAAAAAAATACAGACTTATTCGCTAAAAATATCTGTCATACATAGTGGTTTTTAAAACATGAATTTAGGTGAAACTCAATTTCGAAAATATGATATGATCGGTATATTTCCCGTTAAAAGAATTTCAAAATATACTGAATCACACAAGTTTCAAAGGGTGCACACAAAAGTCATAGATATTAATCCAATATCTTAAATAAATAAAACATTTTACTTACTTTCCTAATTACGTAAGAAGGTTCCAGTTTCCCAATTGTTTTAATATACTGTTCTATAGCACCTTTATGCTCACCTTTGCTATAAAGATGATCCCCATATTGTCTAAATATCTCTGTAAGTCCATCCGCATCATATTGTTGACATTTAGCCATTCTGAAGAATAAAAAAACCATTATGTAATTTTGCAATTAGAACTGTAGACGATTTTATAAACTATTTTTAAAATTATTTAATAAAATTACCTAATGGCCACATCATATAAATTTTTTTTAAATAATAGTCCCAATTTAGACTGTAAATCTTTCTCGGCAACTAGTGACAATTTATTGCTAGACGATAAAATATACAATGATCCCCACTCTACAAGTACTGCAGATGCATCTTCAATTGGTGAACTGAATACAGTGAAATTATTACGAGAATCTAATATAGTTAAAGTGTACATGTCCTTGTTAGAATCCCTTAAATAAGACAAAATCAATGTTTTCAAAAAATAAAAACAAATAAATTGTTTTTAAATAAATACTTAAGTAAAATAAATTTTTAATTACCTAACAGAAGAATCACTGGGCATGATTTTTGGAGTAGGTTTTGTTTCTTTGGCAATAATTACTAAATAATTCCTAAACCATTCTAATTGTATTTTATCTCCTCCAAGAGCGTAACAAGGGCCTCGCACTCCATTTGTATAACAAAATATTGCCTAGACAAATATTAAAAAAAATAATAATTTTCTGAAATAAAAGCTTCTAAGATGTTATAATTAATTCATCAACTGCGCAAGGCTCATTCTTGTTTAAGGAAAATTGGTAATTTGACTTGAATAACTAAACTCAATAATATGCTTACTGATTGTTGAACTCAGTACTGACGCGTACGACAGCGTACCAAAGATGTTTTTATGGAAGGCATTAGCAATGGCCCGCATCCATAGATCGATCATAGATATCATAAAATGGGTTTACAGAAATAACTGATGCAGAATAAAAGTTGGCAGACATCTGTCAACCGAATTTGGGACCAGCAAAGGCCTTCTATAAGGATGCTGTAAGTCCTCCACGCTTTTCAAAATATTCTGTGAAGCAGCCTTATCACGATGGAATAAAAAGTGCAAGCAAATGGGCATAAAAATGGGAAAAAGCTACATAAACAACCTGTTATTCGCCGACGACCAAGTAATAGTAGCAGAGGACCTGGAGGATGCTGATTATATGGTAAGGAACCTGTTAGAAGAATATTCAAGCTAGGGACTAAAAATGAATTTTAAAAAGATAGAGTAATGATCGTACATCAGAAAGAAGCGCTCATCATCGATGTTAATTCCTTAAAGAAGTTGGACAACTTCCAGTACCTAGGGTCAATCGTCGAGAAGAATGAAAGCTCCGAGAAAGAAATAAAAAGAAAAATAGGTATGGCCAGGAAGGTGTTCGGAATGCTAAACTCGGTTCTATGGAGCCGAAACTAATTAGGCTGCATAAAAAGGAATATTTATTCGGCTATAGTGGAAAGCGTACTGCTTTACGAAGCCGAGACGTGGAAGTTGCCTGCCGATTGAGGAAGAAATTACTGTCCTCGGCAATGGACTATTGACCAAGAGCTGCCAGATTTCGCAAAGAGAAAGAAGATCTAACCGAGAAATTAGAGAAAAGATGGAAGTAAAGAACAGTGTACTTCAGAGAATAGAGAAGAAACGGTTAGAGTGGTACGGCCACGTGAGAAGGATGGGAGAGGACCGAGACTAGCCGAGACTGGACCTTGATTGGAACGTGGAAGAAGGAAAAAGAAGAGGAAGGCCGAGATGGACATGGCTGGATGAAGTAGTGGAAAGTTTGTATGGGAATGGTTTGAGGGAGGAAGAAACCCAGAATAGAGACTGTGGAGAGCAAAATAAAAGAAATTTTTGGTTGAGGCGAAACTCAGTTTTGAGAAAATCCTGAAGAAAAAAAATGGTGAATTACATACATTGTTTCTGGCAACAAAGAAATGATTGTCTTGTTCACCCTCAGCCAGTATAGAACATCTTAAAGGACAACCAGCTGTATCTTCCAAAGTTGTCTGTAATGAAATATAAATTGTTATATAGAGATTATACAATCAGATATATGTAGAAAGAGTGGCTAAAAGAACGAATCTAGTTAAATCTGCACCAGCTAGAAGATCTACTGCCTATTGTATCTATGTTTGTACATTTGTATGTAGTTCTCTGTATGAATGTATACTGGTGAACTAGAGTTTGCCTATATAGCTTCGTTAAACCCAGACAGCCAAACATCTCATGTTTCTGTTGGTCCTATGAAAGTGACTCTAATTGCTGTATATGTTTTTTTTGTTTGTTAAGTTTTGTTATATAGGGAACCCAACAGAGACCTTTAAACGACCAAAAGGGATGACGTAATAGAAACTAGCTATTATTTATGCGATTTTTACTATCTTCTATGCTTGCTTCTTAGTAAGTTAAACTTGATATTCCGTTTGGGTATTCCAAATGGATCTGACTACCAACGATTTACTAAAAATTAGTTTGCAGCAAATACCAAATTACTGTTTGTTTTACTGAATTTTCTCAAAAATGTTACCGAGAGAGAGAGAGAAAAGTAAGAAAAAACTGAAGAAAAGAAATAAAAATATTTTTAAAGTATATAGCAAGTCGGCCAAACAAATAGAATTTTAAACCCAAGCAATTGGAATTTCTCTTCAAAACAAGAGAAAACACAGTAGCCATTTAAAATAAAAGATATTATAATCATCCCAGTGACAATTTATTAAGCAAGTAAAAATCAAACTTTAGAACTCGAGATAAAATGAAATACATGTTCTGAGATTCATTAATAGCCTGAATTCAATATTAATTATTTTGCAATGCTTTCAAGCGATAAACACATATTAATTAGTGAGATCACTCTGGAGGGGAGGGATTAGCTAAGTGGTTGGTGCGTTGGACTCCCACGCGGAGGACCCGGGTTCGAGTCCAGTGCTGCCCTTAGATTTTTTCTTCCTAGGAGCCTCTACAGCTCACTGTTCGGTGATGGACAGTGTTGTCTGTAGCGAAAGAACACTGTCCGGAGGCCGCAGTGCAGGGAGAAGGCTCCGGGCGCTAATGACCATAGATGTTGAAGCGCCTTAAATTAAAAAAAAAAAAAAAAAATCACTCTGGACCGTTTAGTAGATGAGGAAAAAATCGAATAAAAGAAATATTTCTCTAAATACTGATATGCAGTAAGGGGAAACATTGAATCTGCTTTTATCACGACGAAATAAAAAGTGCCAGTACGCACAGAATCTTTGACGCAACAGTATATATATATACTGTTACATTAGTATATCACCTGTACTAATTAAATCTGCACCCTATCCTCATAATTAAGTAGCTGGTAGGTGGTATTGACGCGATCTACTACGATACAAAGCTTTCCTTTAGTATAATGGATTGAAACTTTAAGCTCTCGTTCCTGTTCTGATGTGACAAAATTTACAAGTAACTGCAGTTACAAGTCTGTGCAGCCAAATTTTCCCAATCAGAAGCCCTATGTTATGTCCAATCTCAGAACTTCTTCCGCAACTGCACAGGGCCAATTTGATTGGTTCTTTTTTAAAAACTTCAGGCAGTATCGACTAATTGATGTAAAAGAAAATAGGCTAAAGGCCCCTGTCTTCTTAATGAAGAATTATGATGTAGTGAACAACTACAAAATAACAGATGGCAGAGCAAACAACTTTCTTAAGAAAAACCACAGAACTCTTTCGACTTTATGGAATTATTGTGACCTTCATATTTATGCTGCAAATAAGGATTTAAAGATTTTCTTTGTACATTTATAAGTGTATAATGACTTTCACTTTTGCTTAAAATCAAACTTTTTTTCAAAGAGAATACTTTTTAAAATTTTAATTCTAGACGTTAATCACACTTACACGTTTCTCTTTATCTTTGTGGGTAACATCATACATTTCAATAGAATTCACAGTAGCTACATACAAAGTAGTTACTTTTCCAGATATATGAAATGCGACTCCGGTTATACAAGACAGTTCATCTTTTAAAAGTTTCTGCTTGCTTGTCCTTTCTCTTTTGACATCGCCTATTTACAAAATAAAAAATTAAATAAATATAGGTGTATTTACATTTTTATATTTAAATAATTTAATCACCTCGATACAGTAATACTGATCCATCAGTAAAACCTATTGCCATCATTGACAAATTATCTGTGACCGCGACACAGGACGGTATGACTGCTTTGTTTGGAAGTGAAGCTCGGCTGATTCTAAGACATACTGGAGAGCCATTCTTGTCAAACTTCTCCACATGCCAAACTTTTATTATTGGATTGATTCCACATTCATCTTCCTTCATATATGAAAAGGTCAACTTTTTAAAATATCAATAAAATAAAAGTACTAAAAATAGTTTTGCAATAGTTTCTTCATGTAAAAAAAGTTGTTCAACTAAAATTGAAAACAAAATACTTACACCGATAGTAACTAAATATGGAGTTTGTCTACTCTGCTGTACTAGCGTGATATTTAATTGGTAAGCATGGAATGTTCTAATTTCAAATGCTTTATTTACAATATGAATATTTCCTGAAGAATCTCCCAGTATTAACAAACCGTATCCACTACTGCAAGTTGTAACCCGAGCTTCCTATACACAAAAAAGTTATTAACTAATGAAAGTATCAATAAGAACAAAGTTTTAAAAGCAAGCAATAAGTAATAAAATTATTTTACTGCCTTAACATAAGAGTCATCGTTCCTCAATTCACTGAAAGATTGTTTATCTTAACTTTATCTGTTAGATAAATTTACACATTCACAAATTAATGTCTCTAAAATTTTTTGAAGCTTTAAAATTTGCCTCTACTAAAAAGAAAACAACTCGTTGGTTCGGATACGATATTGGGGATGTTAATAATTTAATATAATTAAAAAAAGAATAAGATTAAAAGGGGGGGGTTGATGTTAACATAATTTTATTACTCTCTTAAACAATTATTATTATCATGTGTTTAGGTGGCATCCAAGACATGCCTCTTGCAAAAGCAAAGACTTGGGGCTTCTGCGAACCAATCGTAGAAAGGCAATAGGTTATTTTACAGGCCTCCCTGTTGTCCAATCATTCTGCTACTTCTTTTAGAATGCGACTTGATATTACAGTAGGATCTCACTAGATGCCAACGGAAAAAAATGGAAAAAGGGTGGAAAATAACTTACTGAGTTCCCACCCCAGGGGAATAGAGGAAATGAATCAATTTTGGCAAAATGGATCACAGTGTAAAGTTACATTGCAGGAATCGAAACTTCTGGTGCCGCAAAAATTAAAGCAGGAGCAGGGGAAGCGTAATTTCTGGGCTTTCTTGATGGAAGACTCTATTCATGGTAACTAACACTCCTGCCTCGACATAACTTTCGCTTTTGTGCTACAGAAAGTTGGATGCTCAGTCTGCAAAAGTGGTATACTGAATTAGAACAATTTTGCTTATCTCAACAGGGAACAAATCGAAGATCCTTTGAGCTTACTTCGTTGGGTTCCTCCTACGAATAGCCGAAATGCTGCTCAAGGCAAGGATAAAAGGAAAGAATATGTTAAAATAAAATAAATAACAAATGTTTATTACAGACTTACAGTTTTACTGAGGTTAGCTCCCGAATAAACTACTAAAATGAATAACTCGTCTGTTTAAGTAGGTATTAAAACTTTTATAATTATTATTTAAACTGAACCTATAATGTTTTATAAAAAATTTGGTTTGAACTAATACTTACACCCACTGCATCTGCAATCCTGCCTCCATCTGTATCACTTTTTAAATCGAAGAAATTAAATCGTCTTCGCTGAAATATATTTAAAAAAATTATAATGTTCGACGATAGTAAAATTATATTTATATTATAGGTATTAGGTGATGACAATGATTGAGTAATATGTTACAAGTTTATTAACTATTTGCCACAAACATCGGCACAATTTCAATGATAAAATATTAAGGGTCAATAGTGATATTAACCATTTTAATCTTAAATTAACATGTCAATAATCGAATTTCCAATTGTTAGGTGAATGGCGGAACTAAATCAGATTCCTACGAATTTTGGAATATTTCTTCCTTATCCAAAAGATTGATCTAAATAATTATGTGATCTAAATAATTATTTTGTGTGCTTAAATTTCAGATGCCTTAATAACCTTCCATCAAAATAAACAACACTTTTTAAGCGAATACTAATGACTATAAACAATAAACTCAATCTATAAACGGTTTTTATAAATTTTATTAATTATGTACCTCTAGAAATGCCATGGTATGATAAGTATTTTGAAAGATATCAATAAAAAATTTTATATCGAGACGTCCAAACAACTTACAGTTAACATTCCTGGAAACCTTCAGAAGGTTACGCAGATTGATAAGAATAAAAAAGTAAACGCCAGGTATAATATAAAATTATCAAATGTTCAAACACTAGATATAAATTAAAAACAAATATTATTTAATATTTAGACTGAATTATAGATTATTTTTTAAATTAGTTAAAAAATAATTACTAATTCAAGTCGGTTATATTATTATTTTTTCATTGTAGTATACAATTTTTTAAATCGATATTATGAAATATTTATTAGATTAATTTTTCAAAGCAAAACTGTGATACTATCATAGATAAGTTTATGAGTAATATCCGGCTCTCAGTATGCTGTGTCCGTACCGTTCGTCCATAGGTGGAGGAAGGCTAAAGCGGAACGATTTATTGTGAAGTTAATGTTTCTTTGAGAGTTTAATATTTTTAGCACCATGATCTTGCTTGAGATCAATAATAGAATAGTGGAAGATACCCTGACTGTTAAATTCAAAAATGCCCTTGCAGGGTAAGTAAATATTGCATTATTGTTCAGAGAACATGAAGTAACCTGATTTTACGTTATTTTTAATATGTGCTGTTTATAATATTAGAAAAAAAAAGGCATAGTATTTCAAAACGAAGTTAAATAGTTGATATTTCTTATTAAAAATAGTGGAGACTATTATGTTCTTATTTTTTTATTGTTTTAGTCATAAGCCAGAATCCATCGATATCACTATAGCAGACTTTGATGGCGTTTTGTTTCATATTTCCAACGTCGGAGGTGATAAGAACAAAGTTAGGGTATGTCTCTAGTGTATTTACTCATTACCGCACCCATTAGTGGGTGCGGTGTTTGCAAAACGTTACAGTTTAAAAAAATCACTGTATTGTTAATATATCTATCAATTAATTATTTATGAGTTGCAAGACAGTTTTAATACATTATTTTGAATGAAGAAATAAAGTTAGTTAATGTACATTGAAGTGCTCTAATAAGAGGTAAGCTAAATGGCCAGATAATGACACTCTACCTTCCTAATCGCTTTACTGATATCTATTACCTGTCCGCAATTATGTATATCTCTAGCGCTATACTTAAAAGAACTAAATTCATTATTTATTGTATTTTGGTGAACTTATATTCTAGTTTAACAATAGGATTACCAGTTGGATAAATTTGGAAAACTGTAAGTTTATGGAACAGTTTTCTTTTTTATTTCCTTTAATTTCCGAAAATTATTTCTGAGAATGTGAAAGAACTAGTTTAACATCAGAGACATTTTCCGTGGTAGCCTGCTTCATTTTGTGTTCATCGACCGGTTTCGGGCGTTCGCCAATCTTCAGGATGCGTTTTTCAGACAGTGTGACAACACAGACTTGCACAGAGCAAACTTAGTTTTTCACACTAACTGATTTAACTGTATTTTAAAACTCAGTTTTAAAATAGTTAAATAGTAAAATAGAAGTTTTAAAATACAGTTAAATCAGTTAGTGTGAAAAACTAAGTTTGCTCTGTGCAAGTCTGTGTTGTTACACTGTCTGAAAAACGCATCCTGAAGATGGGCGAACGCCCGAAACCGGTCGATGACCACTGAAAATGTCTCTGATGCTTTCCAGCTCTGCGGAACCAACCACCACAAGAACTAGTTTAACATAACATGTTCAAATATCATATTGAACTGTTAATTTTCTTTTATATTTGCTATCAACTTTTTCTGCAATGTGACTTTACAAATCTTTTATATATAGATATCTCAGAATGTAACACCTCATAGTTGAAACCTCTTAAGTGAATACTAATAAAGAGAATTTATTTGCCAACTCAAGTCATCACATTCCTACGTATCTTTTTTTTCATTTGATTTCACTATTAAATTTAAGTAGCACATTCTTATTTCAGACCAGCATATCGTTGAAATTTTACAAGCAATTGCAGGAACATGGAGCAGATGAACTTCTTAAGAGGGAATACGGACCTTATTTAACAGAACCAGAAGATGGTATGTTGAAAATGTATTAATTAAATAAATAATTAATATTATCAGAATATATGAATTTCGCTTTCTAAAAAAATTGAGTTATTAGAAATAAAAACGATTTTTCCAACTGATATATTTACCGATGCTTTTAATTTCGCGGTTGTTTGATGTATGAACGCCCCATTACTTTTACTTACTGCTCTTCTCAAATTTTTATTGACTTTTTTTAACTCAACTTCTGTTCAATATATTTGATTATATTTAATATTATTGTCTGGGTGAACAGGGTTTAGGATGAGCAAGGCCCTAACATACAATTTTTAGATTTTCCTTTTGGAGTAAAGTTTGATTCAAGTTCATAATTTATTTCATTCATTATATTGAACAAAATTGAAATATATGTGAATATTAAAGTATCTAAAATAACGAGCAAAGATATATAAAACAATTTTTATACCAGAATAAAAAGTTTTTTGTATTGTTCTAATACAAAATTGCAAAAGTTAATAATAACCAAATTTGGAGGTCCGTCCAAAAGCCAGGACCAATATATGGTTTGTATGTATCTGGACCTGGAAGTGGAACAGATATTACGCTTTCAACGAAGCAAATCTGATGGTTCCGGTTCGTCTAGATCTCCCATAAAATCAATTAAAGAAATGTTTCCAGTGAAATTTTTAACATTTATATATAAGATGCGAGTTTTAAATATTAGAAAATTGTTTGGAGTTGTTACTGAGGAAATTGCGGCAATCTCACAAACATTAAGTGAAATGTCATGAAAATTTCATCTCAAAAAGTTCAGTTCACTTTTCATTTTGAAGATATTTCTAACCTGATGAAAAAATATATGATCGAAAACATGATAAAGACATCATTTTCTTCTAATTGATCTTCCTAATTTGGTCGAATATTCAGCGATTAATTTAAAGTAATCACAATATTCCTTTCGCTTGTCCTTTTCATGAATGAATCCTTTACGATATCCTATCGAAATATCTCTATCAGCGATTTGTCATCTTTGAGATACGGTGCTCACTGTGAAAATATTCAATATTTCAATAATAATTAATTAAATTATTTAATACTTTCTGTATTATTCATTTAATAGGCAATTTTGCAGCAAGGAATATCAGTTGAACTGATGAATTGAAAATCTATATTAATATTAAAATAAATTTCTGTTATTTATGCTTGTCACTGTTTTAGGATACAATGTGTCAGTTTTAGTTGACTTAGAGAAAGTACCTTCAGATTGGGAAGAAATAGTTAAAAAAATAGGTCTTTTGAAAAGAAACTGTTTTGCTTCTGTATTTGAAAAATATTTCGATTTTCAAGAACGCGGTGAAGAAGGGCACAAACGAGCAGTAATTAATTATAGGAATGAGGAAACAATGTAAGTTCATTTGTTTTCGCTATTTGTCGGTACAAAAATTTAAACTTTAAATTACGTAAATTCCTGATGATTGATAAGACATCCTAACTGTATAAATTTTTGTTTAATTCAAGTTTATTATTATTAATTATTTATTTATTTATTTGTAGGTATGTAGAAGCAAAGTCAGATCGTGTGACAGTTGTATTTAGTACAATATTTAAAGATGAAGGTGATGTAGTAATTGGCAAAGTATTTATGCAAGAGTTCAAAGAAGGGAGGCGTGCAAGTCATACCGCGCCACAGGTGTTGTTTAGCCATAAAGAGCCGCCTTTAGAATTACATAATACCGATGCTAGAGTTGGTGAAAATATTGGTTATGTTACGTTTGGTAAGAGATTTTCTAGTAATCCGAATTTTTAGATAAGGGATTAGCCCAGTGTAGCGCGCTAGACTAGCAACGCGGAGGTCCCGGGTTCGAATCCAGCAAGCTGCCCTTAGATTTTGTCTTCCTATAGGAGCCTCTACAAACGAAAAAAACAGTAAAGTTGCACTTCCTGATAGATTTCTGACCAAACCCGTATTGTCAGATGCGGTGGTGCTACGGTACCTAAATAGGTTAATCAAGTTTGAGCTTCCTGCGATTTTTCATTTTTGAGATATTTTGTTCATAGACTATCTCCAAATATTTTTTTTATTTTTTATACTCAGAGTACACCAAAATATGTATTTCCGGTGAAAACTCGATTTCGAAACCTTGCAATACCACTTTCTTTTTACCAATCGAAGAAAAAATAAAGTATGTAATCGCCTACAAAATTATAGGAAAATGCAGCTGAAGGTGAGCGTAAGAGATTTCCGATGTTAAACACTTTTATCGATGCATCAACTAGCTTGGCCACCATCCTTAAGAAAATTGTTAGTCCATTTCCCTTTAACTAAAAGTAAACATTTCGGGCAAAAGCCTTTGAAGGCAAGACCTGTGCTACAGCACTTTATATTCGCGTTCTATGGTCTCAGCATGCCGCGGTTCCCATCGCTTTTTAGTTGTGGCCTTCGCTACTAGATCCAGTATTAACAATGTACCCACTCACTTCTTTCCTCGAGGATGGCTCAGTTTAAGTTTCAAGCCCCTTTGCTGGTGGCTAAAGTTGAATAGTAGCTAAGATGTTGCCTTGTAATTTAATAAATTAAGTTATAAAGTTGTAACGCTAAGCTAACCTAGCGTACGCTAGTATGGCTTTTCGGTGGATAAGGGGATAGGGTGGGGCAAAATATGTGAAAGGCGTACCAGGCATATAATAACATTTAATTGTATGTATAAGATGTAACATAAGGAAAACTGCTAATCAAATACAAAGAAAATATTAACTTAACTAAAAAAAATTAACCTAAAATAAAAAAAAGGATACTTCACCTAATAAATAAATTTTCATCTTAATTACTAATGAGTTATATACACCATTACCGATACGGAGTTTATAGTGTTCTGGTTACTTTTAATTTCTTCCGCGGTAAATGTTTCTCACAACACTCTTTGCCTTTGATGGCGATGGGGGGGGGGATCTCTACACAAACACCATAGGGCACCTGTCTCTGGTTCAGCGTATTTTTTTCCTCCTTGAGGATATAGAGTGGTGAGCCAGATATGCTGACACAAATGTTGAGCAGCAGTATCCAACTGAGATATACAGTTTTTCAGGCAGGTCCAGACGTTCGGTCTTGCTGGGCTCACTGCCCTTCCAACTCTTCACTTCTCTCTCCCCACTCCAGCAACTACCGATCGCTTTCCTCAGTCGTCCCCACTCCACACCACACGTTTATCACTCTGCTATTTTTATTGTAATTCTTGCAAGTGTAATATTCTTCTTCATAATTATAGAATTCATATTATTTTCTATTTATATGAAATTATATATATTTATAATATAATGATCGAATTCATATTATTAGTATCCAACAATATTATATGGAATATACAGAATATTATAGAATAATTACCGTGCAATTCACAGTTATTCTAGGATTCATAATGACGTTATGTCACAAAGTAATTATTTAATAATAAAATTAAGTAATTTAATAGTAAATAATTTTTTTTCTAGTGTTATTTCCCAGGCATACATGCAGAGAAACCAGAGACAATACCATAAATTTGATTCATATGTTTCGTGATTATTTGCATTATCATATTAAGTGTTCAAAAGCTTATATTCATTCTCGTATGAGGGCTAAAACCTCCGATTTCCTGAAAGTATTAAACAGGGCCAGGCCTGAACCCAAAAACACAGAAAAGAAAACAATTACGTAAGTTAGTTTTTTTCATTTTGATAAAGGAAATTAAGCCTTAAAGTTGATCCGCCATTTGCCTGTTAAAAAAGCATTATATTTATTTTTTATTTGAAACTCAAATTGTATTCAGTGTTGATTATTACAAGTTTGGAATTAATTAGTTCAGATTATTAGAGTAATTTGTTAAAATTTTCATTTAAAGCGATGTGGTAAACAACTGAGAATGATAAAATATCTTTAAAATGCACACAACGAATGATGGATGGAGACAGTTTTTCAAGGAGGGGGTTCAAAATATTATTGGACCTATTATTATATGAAATATATGTATGTGTATGTAAACACTGTCTGAGCTATAAGCCTTAAAATGATGAAGAAAATTTCAATGCCTTGATTTTACGTGTCTGCCAAAATTTTACGTTTCCTGATTTTATAGATACTTTATTTTATCGCTTTCTTCTGAACTATTAAATCACAAATTTTCATTCACTTGGAACATTTGTCCTTAATCTTATTTACAAGATGGAAGCGCACATTACATTGAAATGGCAGTTTCAAAGGAAGGAAGCATGACGTCACAGCTTTCTTCTTTTCTCACTTAAAGGCTAATACAGATTTGCCAGCGACAAAATTGGGCTGGTGTCTTTTATTTGTTTATCATTGTATTCTGTATGCTTTACATTTGTTGATCGTGTGTGATAATTTTTGTTGTTGTTAATATAGGGGGAGAACTTTTATTAGGAAAGATTGATTGATCATTGCCACAAATATTTTAAATGGAATCCAGCCTCAGCAGTGAATCTTCTGCTAGAATCCATTGAATGTAAATTGTACTAGACAATTATGATAAGAAAAAATGTAATTTTCATGAAAACCCAAAGCGTTAAAAAAAAGAAGAAATGTATAGGTACTATTAATAATTATAAATAAAACTAAAAAAAAAATTAAAAACGAGTCGCTCAAATAGAATGTGGTAAATCAAACTTGTTACTAAAAAAAAGTGGATTAGTTAATTGAATTCCACTAAATCGTTTATTAGTGGTGAAACGATGAAAGAACTTTTCTTTTCTTTTTTAAGTAAGTTATTGCTGCCCCTCTTTTTATGTAAATGAATTATTTACTTGATATGCTTTGGAAATGTTGATGGTGATTTCGTATAATTGACACACAAAATAGCGGTGATTTATTGTGTGCGATCTATCATTCATTAATAATACATAATATTTCTTTCGTCACTAGTATTTTGTTAAACCTTGAAAATAGAGGAATTGCATCGCATTTAAACATTTACAATTTTCCTTTATTATTATTCTGATTGTTGATGAAATGTAAATAAAGTATACAGAAAAGAGAGTAATAATAACTAAAAAATAATAATGTAATCCTAAAATATTGTACATTATTTAATGGAGTATACTAATATTAAAAAAAATAGAAAGGAAAAGCAGCAACAATTTTGTTATGTATAACTTTAAAATTTTATTAAATTTGTTGTATTATTTAAGTAACATTTATTTTATTAAATTTTTCTTTTAGTGAAAATAAAATGAATTTTATGTTGTGTCTTCTTTTAGTTTTATTACTAATTATGATATATGTATACATATAGAAATATATATATAATGCACTAGGAGAATTGTGTAATTTATTTTTTAATTATATATATAATTGTAAAATAGAAATAAAAAATAGAATAGTTTCACTTGATGGCATTAATAATACATTTGCCAAAGGTATCCTAATGAACACCAAATAATAAAAGTAAAAATAAATAAAAAAACATTCAGTTCAATAATTTCCAGTATACAAAATATTTTTAAATTTACAAAACTTGTCCATTGCTAAAATACAGATCATTTCTGTTGCATATTTCCAAATAAAGCATTCTTATAACTAAAAAATTATTTCTTAATTACCTATTAAGCTTAATTAATGATCCAGTTTAGGAAGTGGCTACTTTCTTCAATGTCTCTATCAGCAAGCTAACAACAGTATGCGTTTCCGTTTTAATTTTTATTTCCGTACACATAATTTGAATTATCAGAGATTTTTTACCATGATAGCCTGTTTCATGTTGTGGTTATATTGGGATGTGGTGAACACTTAAACGATTTTCTATGCATAAAATAACTTCAAATTATACACATACTCGTCTCCCGACATTAAATGTAGAGATAGAGGGAGACCCAGCTAGTAGGCATGTTGGTTCCACCTACCTTGCTAAGCCAAGAAAGGTGATTTCAATTTAGAGAGTGTCAATAATATTGAATTAACCTCACATAACATTTGAATTTTAATATCATTGATAAAAATACTGAATACAAGGGATGTTAATGGAAATTCAAAAGAACTGGGTCAGACGCAACTAAAGCATAAAAAATGTGGCATATTTTAGCCAATCTTTTTATACCTAGTATGGCTTTGCTATGCGAGAAGTCAAGAACTAACTGCTTCCCTCCGTTCCACACCATTTCAACGATCTCAATAGCAGGTAATATCCCCTTCCGACTGGAGGGGAAACTCCGAAGCAAAATGAGCTGGCCCTCCAGGTTGGGGGTTGAACGGAGGGCTAACGACCCGCCTTTGTAAAAAACTTGAACATACAAGGTTGTAATTTATTTGTGTAAATTTTAGACATTTAGTTTTCATTGGTATGAATATTTCCGAAAATGTGATTTTTAAAAATTGGTCTGTGGTGATCAGTATCAATCAGAAATGGAAAATCGAAAAATTGCAGAAAGCTCAAACTTGGTATTCCGTTAACGCACTACCACCGCTTCGTCAGGAACGTTTCAGGCAAAATCCATCAATCGGAAGTATCACTTTGCTACTATTTCATTTTTTTTGGCGAGTTTCTTAATAAAGGTTCCAATGATTTTCGTATACTACCTAAACACATAAATACCTATTACTTTTATTTGATATATTTTCCAGGGAAAATTGATTTTTTTGAGATTCTCAGGAAACAGTAGCGTTATGCTTACCTCATAGGTACTACTTCTGTACAATGTATAACATTACTACTCACATAGTGTTTATATACAATAGAACCATTGATGCATTCCAAATCTGAAGAAAACCGGTAAATCGGAAGTGCACAATAAGTATTTGCGAACTTTCTCGAAAACCATTATAATTTTGTTTCTTTAAACTTGGAATACTAACTGCCCAGATATAAAAGTAGCACTTCTTTTTAAACATTTTTCAAAAAAATTCATTTTAGGGGTTCTGCGAAATTGGTTTCGTTAAATTTCAAATTTTGAGTTCCTTCAATGTTATTTATGATGTCTTCTGGTATGGGATGGCCGTGCATGTAGGAACGCATATATGGTGGCATAGGAATGCTCACGCACTTCTCAAACGCTTTCACCAGCCTTACTGGACCAAGCAGACCAAGGGCATTAGAGTGGTGGTCAGTCTGCTCTTAAGTCCTGTCGACACATTATACTTATGAATCTCTGGTTTTTTATCGTAGCATGCATATTTCTTGTATTTCTTACTGGTTTCGGATTTTCATCCATCGTTGGAGCAAATTTATCAATTTCGAGCAGAGAATTCACTTCAACGCAATATTTCTGTTACACTCGAAACATGGTTTGTTCAATGTTTAAAATAAAACAAAAAATCATGTGTCGAGTGTAACAAAAACATTGCGGTGAAGAACTCTACAAGAACTTGGTGAATTTGCTCTGACGATGGATGAAAATCCGAAACCGCTCAGGAATACAAGAAATATGCAAGCTATGACGGATAAAATATCAGATGTATCCAGCATTGCGGACCCATCTACATATTCAATTATGAACCTCTATTTGTTAGACTGAATCTGAAGAGACAACGATATTTTTGCTGTGTGAGGACTTGGTTTCCTCATCCTGAAGAAGAGAAATCCCATGAACCGTCTTCGTCCACCCTGATAAGCTTCGTTATGGCAATAGGTATGAAAGCCTAAAAGGAAATGGCAATAATACAACCTTTGGGTCGCAGCGGTTGAGCCTATTATGTAAGATTAATTGAGCATGACTTTGACAAAAATTCTTTACAAATAGATGGGAATATAAGTTCTTTTAGCTAGATACTACATAAGGGAAGCGGTAACACTCCCGCTGCAACCAGAAATTGATTTTAATTAATTATATTATCAACAATACACATTGAGACATTGATCTAACAATAGTTTATATGAAATATGGCACTATAGGGCATAATTACAATGCAAAACATAATATTCTCTATGACAAACTGAGAATTAATTAAGAGCAACAGGTATTCATTATTAAAATTTTTATTTTAATAATACCTTCAATACATATCTGGAAACCCATATGACCTTGTGTAATTATTTTATTTGTTTATATTTCCATGTCTACTTCAGGTTCTGCAACCTCCTCGCTTATATTATTTAAACTTCCCATCCTAAAAAACAAATATATATAAATTTACATTCACATATTACTCACATTCTAGGAAAACAATTTGGCAGTTAGTTAGGATATTTTTTGATTCTCCAAAATTAACCTTATTTTATTTTTGAGATGGTGTTTTTTTTATTCTGTTTAATTGGTAAATATGAACTTTGATGGATGAAACTACCTATTCAATAAAAACTTTTTGTTTTCGGAAATAAAATAAAAGCCATAAAAGCAAAATTTTGAAGAAAGGACGGAATAAAGGAGGTTAGAGACGGAATCGCCTCATATAGAGATCCGCCAGCAGCCGGAAACAGCAAAGAATATAAATTAATAATAATAGCAGTAATAATATATTGAAGTCTGTGTAGTGGTGACCCCAATGTAGGCAAATGAAATAAAAGATGACTAACATGGGAGAAGGCAACCCACAATATGAACCGAACTCCTAAAGTGATGAAAGTAAGTGGAAAGATTAGTGTGGAGTATTTAACTGGAAATACACCACTTGCTGGAGATCAGGAATCGGGTGGTCAAAAAATAAGAATTAGTCTTTCAGTGCTTTCAACGACTATACATTTATTTTTGGACACTACATCATTTTTAGGTGACGATAACCCAAAACCCAGTCTTCAGCGGGCAACGCCGTTGTTCGGCGCACTGGTAATGGACTGGATTAAGCTGCAGTAGCCCATGCAGATCCAAGGTGCTGGTGTAAATGTTGGAAACGGCAGATGTAGAAACAAGCCCCCACGATCCGGTTTCCTGAGAAATGTAGGACCAGCTCTAACCTATGAAAGAAATCAGAGCAAAAGTTAAAAGAGAGAATAGATGTGAGAAAACCTTTAAATCACCTGAAAGTAGTAAAGAATAAAATAGGTCTTGTGATGCCAGAGTAAAGTAAGATATATATATATGTAAATATATAAGAGAGCAATAAGGCATGCACCCTAGCTGATGTAATCAGAAAAGTTCAATGAGAACTTGATAGAAAATAGCAAAGATTAAATAACAATATTAAGTGGGAAATACCTTAAAGATGAGGCTACCCTGAATCAGCGCTAAGAAGGAGGCTGAGATTAACTGGACGCACACTGTAGTGATGTAAGTACAGCTACCAAGTTTCTGGCGTAATGTCCCTTAAACACTTGGATAGCCAGCATTAGTAATATACAAAAATACATGTAATACAGTGTTAACAGTTGAAAGTAGTGCCAAATAAGTTGAAGAAGCCAACAACGGAAGTGTTGCGCAATCTGATGAACTGTGTAAAAAAGGTGAATAATCATCCGCAAGTAAGCCAGACCACTCCCAGGTGTAAGGAATAAGCAATAATAACCCAGGGGTATTAGGGATGTATTGGATAAAAAAGGCTGACTTACCGCTTCAAGAATTAGTTCACCTGTGAATCCAATAATTGAGTGAATTGTAATAATTCCTCTTGATAAATGTAATGGCACAGTATAAAAGGAACAGCCACTGCCACAAAAAGAAGCCGTCTAGGGCTGATAGATGAAGGACATCCAAAAAGCAGACATGTGCAAGAAGAAGGCAAAATGGCGTTCCATTTTTCTAGTCTGTTATATATAAGAAGTCCAGTTATATATTGCTGTAACTCGTACAGGCACAAAGTCGACTCTATGAGAGAGCAATTGCGACTGGGGAGAACTACGAACCAACTAGGTGTGGTCAACTTAAAACTGCCAACTGGATTCAGTCAAGTTAGGCAACATTATATACTGAAGTGTATAATTGCGAAAAGTATATAGAACATTATTTAATTTAACAATTAATAAGGAGTGTATATTAAAACCAAACATTAAAGAAATGTATCTAACTAACTGTAAAAATTAATAAGAATTAAAGATGGCTAACGGAACAGTGTGGCCAGTTAACCGTAGAAAATTGGGAGTCCCCCCACTGAAGTATCCCTTTTCTATAAATTCGCGTAGTAATACGCGACAATTAGTAATAGTATCAATAATAAGGAACTTTCGCAGGTTGTAATATATGTATAAAGCAATAATATCTACCTATAACAATGATCTAATAAGTTTGATCTTAATTAATATTAATTCACTTTCACAAATAAGACAAGAGACTTTATGTTTAATGACAAAGACTCATGTTAAAAAAACTATTCCTATCTAAGACTGTTTCCCTCACAGCATTTTCATTTTTCTTGGTTTTTAAAAACGCTGTTTGGTTTGAAAAAGCCATCACAACATGCTGTGTAGGAAACAGTTTCACATATTATCTGACCAATTAATCAACTACCATTATCCGACCAACTACTCATTTTATTTTGATTATATAGGTTATGATAAAAATTAATGCAAAGACAGACCTATGACAGAACTATGTTCTAGGTCATAATGGCTTCCTAATGGTGGACCTAGGTAATATGTAGGTAAGAATATTTTATGGTTATACAGTTTTCATTTTTTTATTAAGGCCAAATTCACTTCAGATTTTTTCCCTTTTTTAAAGAAGCGAACTAATGCGAACCCCAGCTAAATAAGATGCTGTAAGTAAAATATTCAAATAAATATCAAAAGATAAATACTTCTTTTGAATGCTAAATATATGGCACATAAAGCTGGACAGTTTCTAACTTAATTTCAGGACTGAGTCTGTCATAAGATGCATCTTTTAAGAGGGTTTCAATAGTCCACTGCAAAACAGTTTCACGGTTTATCGAATCATTTGATCATTGCGTTTACAGCAATGGCTATTTCTAAAGTTATTAGCCAACAGGAGCCAATAATTTTTGTTTTCTTAAGTTTTTGAGAAATTATTGTAAATTCACTAAACAAAAAAAAATTTTTTGTTAACTGACTTCAACTTCACTATATCTTCAATATAGCTAGTGACTGTAGCTCCCCAATAGTTCTTTGCTATTGCACTATTAAGGCCATCAATGAATTCTTGATCCCATTCTTTTACAAAATATAATAAACATGCAATTTTTATCTTGGCTTTTTCTTTTTCCATACCGTCGACTTGGATGCGTGGAATATTATCTGCAAAATATTGATTCATTTCAATCAAACATTCCTCGTATCTTTAATAAATTTACTTTAAAAATAATATACTCACCTAAAATAGATTCAATAAGTGCATCTAAAGATTGAGAAAATGATTTATAATTTCTGATTGAAATTTGAAAGATTTTTTCCAAAAACTGGGCTGATATTTTTGATTTAGTTAATTTTTTTGGTAATGATTCCAGCCAAGAAATAAAATTAGCTTCACTGAAATAAAAACATTTAATTAATTATCAATGTTTTATTTTTACCAAAAGAAATACAAAAATGATTAATATTTACATTAACAGACACTCGGCTGGTCCGTCTGTCGAGTTGACTAATAACTAATGTACCCAAAAAAAAAAAATTGTGTTTAAAAAAAAAAAATAACATTCAATTTTTGAACTAAAAATACAATCATATTAAATAACGCTATTAAACAAACTAACAAAGTAAAAATGTATTCTTATCAATCTAGTTGTAATTAAAATTACTAACTGAAAACTATCCTATAAGACATCGTTTTTATATAAAAGGTTCCAATTTTCACCATTAAGAATGGCTATACAATTATCCAGAGTGAGATTTCTGGATCCAAAACACTCTAAACGGTAAGGCGACAAAATCTGGCATTCACCCAGAAAGTGAGACACTTTCATAAGTATTTAAATTACAGAGTGAGCAATTATAGTTAAAATTTTGTCTCCATGGTTGATAATTGAAGTCCATAATCTCAGATCTCAATTTGAAAAACAGTCTAACTTTGTAAATTGGCGAATATATTCCAGATTATGATCGGGCCGCTTGTAGACGAGATGAAACCTCGAGGCCGACATATTAGCTAGAAAATATCCTCTGATTCACTTAATTTTTTCCGACAGCAAAGCTACAAATTTTTTTGCAGAATCTACATTGAAATTATCTACATTTAGCTGAATTGAAAATTCATGTGCTTTATCTAGCCAGGTTTGGATCCACCCACTTCTCGACCTAAGATAGGCAAGTTTATTGAAATTGCTGAGTGTTTTGAAGGAAAATTACAATAAAGGAAGAATGTAATTTAAAAGTACATAAATACAAGACTTCAAGTTTAGTCTCCAAATATAAGGCGTAGTTGGGGGTATTATTTGGGAGGGAAAGTATTCTTTTAATGGAAAATCAGTGACCTTAAAAATGTGAGAGGAACTTTATTTGTTAAGTATATATGGTTAAATAATTCAAGAATTTTCTTGAGAAAACATTCAGCGGCCTTTTTAAAGAATTCATAAGGCACACAATCTAAACCAGGAGGCTTATTTAATTTAGACTTCTCCAGGACATGTTCTTGTGAGGGATTGGGAGAAGGCGGAACTATTCCTCGAGGGCAAACCAGCCAACTCCCGCCCACCTTAAAAGAAATGTTTGGAATAATCTATATCTTCCCTGCTAACACACGACCCCCACTAGTCCATTCCTCAGCACATGAGTGCAGAGCAAGCTCTGCCGGGCTGACTCACGTTCCCGTGGTACCATTATGTCCCTGCTAGAAACTCCTACTTAAAGGCCTAGAATGGTCACTGGCCCGACCTTGGGCAGGCAGCCTGTCCATAGGCCTACGGTTTTGCAACACCCTCCTGACACTTCCTCAAGACAGAAAGAAGTTCCGTTAGAGAAAAGCTATCATCAAGTCTGGGATTAACTGTGTACGGTAGGGCATAAGAAACAGAATTAAGCGGAAGCTGAGCTGAAAGTAAAGTTTTGAAATAATTTCTTTCTTTAGATTAAATGAAAGGAAATTTATTTTATTATTGTTCAAATTATTTTTTCTATTGGTGAATTTGTAATTTATTTTTTTATATTTTCTTATCTAAGTAAGTCAAAAGAATGAAAAATTTTCTGAGAAGTACGTTTCATCCTCAAATTTAAATAAGGACAAGAGGAAACGCAGTAATAGTTCTCCTGAAGAGGGGACAAACAAAAAATCTGATAAAATGAATGGAGACTGAAATATTACTTTCAAAAATTAATACCATGTTTGATGATAAAATAAAATTTCTCCCTGCTAAAGATGATTTTAAACATTTAGAATTGAAGATTGAACAATTCATTAATGAGAATAAAAGCTTGAAAGATGATGTAAAAGTCTGAAAGAGAGAGAGAAATATTTGAGTTTAACAGTGGAGAGATTAGACAATAAACATAAGGCAAAGAACTTAATCTTTAGAGGTCTGATTACTGATAAAGAGTTGAATGAGAAGAATGCTATTAAGGAATTTTGTGAGAAAGTCCTCGGTCAGGCTGACGTGCAAGGTGTTCATGCGTCTTTCATCGGTAAAGCTGACGGTAAGAGCGTCAGGTGGCCCATTATCGCAGAATTTCAATCGAAGGCCGTTGTTGCATCTATAATGAGTAATTGCAATAAACTAAGAGGTACTGGCCTATTTGTTTATCGTGATTTGGTTTATACTTCTAGATTAAACAAATCCAACTTATTGGAGGTAATGTAGAAAATTTTGTTAGTCGATCAAAGGAACGTATTAAGATGAGAGAGGACTGCTTTTTCTTTCACAGTAAGAAGTTCGTCTGGGACCTCGTTGTTGGCTTGCAGTGTGAGTCTCAAGAGGAACTGAATGTTGTTAAAACGCTGTTAGAGAGAGCTCCTACCCCTATCGTAATGTACACAATGAACCGATTGTTGTGCGTAAAAAATGAGGGCACGCCGTCTGACGAGGTTCTGGAGAGAATAGATTTATAAGTAATATTAAGATAACAGTTATAATGTAGCTGGTTTAAGGTACAAATTTCATTTAATTAACTTTTTTAGTTTTATTAAAAGTCATGATATTTTTTTGTTACATGAGACATTTGTGGAAGAAGGAAAAACAGGCGGATTTAATAATATGTTTAATGGGTTTGAGTTATTTTGGATTTATGCAAAATCTGAAAGCATTTATTGCAGGGCAAGGTGGTTACCTTTTTGGTTTTACGAGTAGTTTTAAATCTTATTTTAATATGAGTTTTACTACTAGAGATAATCTAACTTTCATTGAATGTATACTAGCTAATAAAAAGTTAATAACTGTACCAGCACATTTAAACTGTAACAAATGGAATAGGATTTTAATAATTTGGTTAATTTTTTCTTAGGAATTATAGTAAAAATATTTTGTTGATCGGTGATATGAATGTCAGAATAGGGAACAACAAGTTTTATTTCAGGAATTGTTAGTTGAAAATGGTACTTTCTCATCGATTAGAAAAAGCTAAAGACGCTGTTTCGGATTACAGGGGTGCCAAATACTTGGAGTTTGTTGACGATAATGATTTTATTTTTTTGAATGGGCGGAGTCCAGGTGATGTTAATGGCGAATTTACTTTCTCAAGAGGGTCTGGTAGTTCTACAATCGATCTATGCTGTATTTCTTCAAGCATATTGCTAACAGCAGCTTGTCGATGGTGTGTGATTTTGAGGTTGGGGTGGAACTGTTTTCTGATCACCTCCCAATTGTAATAACACTTTTTCACGAACAGGTGCACAGTATGGGCGAGGAGGGCTTTACTTCCGAAATTGAGTTGGTCTAAGGATGATGAAGTGCATTATTCTGACAGGCTGAACACGTTTTATTGTCTGATGAGAGAAAGCTCAATTGCAATGAACCGGATGAGGTTGTAGATTTATTTATTGATTGGATTAAGAAAGCGGCTCATAATGGTAAAAACATGAATCTAAAGGGAATTAATAATTTCAATGTTGGAAACAATATTTGGTTTGATTTCGATTGTTTTCGTTGGAGAAAGCGGTCGTTTGCCCTTTTAAATTTATTTAAGAAATCAGTCTTCTTTAATAAAATGTTTGTATTTAAACTGTAATAAAAGTTATAAGAAATGGGTAAAAATAAAAAGAAAACTTTCCAAAGTACTATAATTAATAAATTAAATAAACTAAAGTGTTCCTCTAATTTCTGGTCAATAATATAATTTACAGGGTAACAAATTTAAATCAAGTGGGCAAATCAACATTCTTCAATAAAAACATTTACATATTTCTAAATAAAATACTTTTCTAATTTCTAAATATATTGTAGATATTAAAAGCGTATGCCAACAAAAAACAAATCTACTGCATCCTAAAAAAAACTATTGTTCATTCCTTGAGTACTGTTTTTTTTTCAACGCTAATATCTGTCCATAAAGGTACATTATGCTTAATAAACAACAACACCCAACGGGCTAGGTCATAGACAGACACATAAATACAAAAATGGCCCAGGAATACACTACAAAAAATGCATATACTCCACATTCCCCCCATATTATATTCTGGAGAGGATTAATCTAACACATGTACATAAGTATTGTCGATTCCCATTCGTTCACTCCGTCTATCTAACGACGGAGTCGTTCCTGTTAGCAATATTGACCAGGAGGTCTAGGTCCTGATATGACTGACGAGACCTATTATTCCCATACTATGTTCATATATAGAATGTAGACATTTGAAAAATTTAGAACATAAATGCATGGGTTTCTGTGGTGGTGAGCTACTGGTTACTTATAGGTATGATAAACACATATTAAACTACCTCTGTAGGCTCTAAGTGTATTATATGAGTATTGGAACTGTCAATGTAATGTTATTCGAGTTGTTAGGTAGGACTACCTGCAGGTAACATCTAAGATCTGAAAATTGACAAGCCATTGTCAATTGGTTACAAACTGTGAATTCAATTTACATATTTTTAGATACTATTCTTTTGGCAAAATTTTGGTTTGTGTTAATTTATTGCTGTTTGTGAATATTAAAGAAAAGTGGTTATAAACAAAATTTTCGACTTATTTCCCAATTTTCTCAGCTTTATTATTCTGTGGCTCTGAAAAATGCTTGTAACTGCAAATCAACTTATTATTCAAGCAGATACTCACTTGTAATAATTTTCAAATTTCCTATCCAAAGCAACATCGCTTAAAAATAAAAACAGAATGTTTGCAAGCAATCCTTTTGAAGTGATGGCAGTTCTAGACGCTTGATTTAAAAAATATCTAGATTCCTCGAATTGTTTGCTGTGACAAATTGTTGAAATACAAGAAGTAAATAAAACACATTCATGTTTATTGAGTGCATCAGCCAACCTGAAGGTATCTGCAAATACAGTTTGTGATTAACAAGTTATAGTTTTGAAGATAATTTTTTAAATACCAAATATTTTACTTTTTAAATAGGGTATAACGTAATGCCAGTCTGAATCGCTTCCAAATAAGATGACCAATTTGCAAAGAGTTAAATTTTGTAATTTACAAGATGTGTCAAATTCACTGTCAGCATTGGTAATACTTTTCCGTTTCTTATTTAATTGAGATGATGCTGCATACGGAAATTTGCTATCTATGAGCTTTGAAATCACAGTTCTGCCATGTTCTTTTGATAAAGCATTCAACTATAAAAGCGTGAGAGAAAAAGTAAATAAATAAAATAAAAAAATGAATTATTTGAAAAATTTAATACAATTACCTTTTCTGTGGCATTTTCTTCTTTTGCTATACTATCCCATAGAAGCTGTACAATGTCAATTATATTTTTTAAGATTACAGAATCTTCTTCTGTAATAATTGTGCCTGAAAATAAAATCAGAATCTACCGGTATTTTTTTTTTAAGGCAGCAATATTATGAAATAAAGCAAAACAAAGCTTTATGATTATGTTTTTTATTGATTTGCATCTTATAATATAAAACACGTGGGGCTGGCTATATAGGAATGGCTACAGTGCTAAATCTACTGCGGCCTGAGCAATCGTGGATTCTTTGTAATATCTATGTTTGTACATTGTCAGAAGTCCCCTATATAAGTATAAGAATATGCAAAGGAATGGATAATTGTGGTGGTAGACTAGTTTTTTTTCTTATTAAAGAAACTGCATATATCAGCGAATATGCATGCCTCTAGGCATGGGAAAGACTTAGAGAATGTCTTAGTCCTGGGAGCGTTCACTTTCTGGTGAACTTCTGCTCTCCACCTCTCCTTGAAGACACTGGTTTCTTATCAAAGGGTTTGTAAATGCAGGAATTATTTCTGTAAGGGAATTATCCTCAGAATAGCCTGGGAGCGCATTGATCCTAAGAAGTGATATCCCGGTTCCATTACCTGGCATCCCCCAGGGTAAATTGATTATGAAACATAGCATAGTCAAAATTTATCTAAAAGGCTGAGTAATAGGAGTGAGGGAACAATCAATCTAGTAATAGTATTAAAAGTAAAATTAAATAAATTATACATGGATGGATCGAGAACCCTTAAGGAATTGGGACTAAGTGTATGGGCCTGAACCAGGCATCGGCGTCACTGGGTAGGTAGGTTTCCCACCATTTTCCAGACGGAAATTTAGACAATAGGAAGATGTATCTGATTCAACTTCCTATAATTGGATAGTAATATCAGAATCAGGAGGGCGTGATCCTATGTGATAATCAGGGTGCCATCAATACACCGAGATCTACATATAACATCAGTTCGAAAAGAGTTTGGGGATACCAAGGCAAATATACTGCCCGGGCAGAAATTATAGAATTACCCTGTAACATTAAGGTTATCAACGAATTCAGGATCCCATTACTTTACTAATTATAATAACGATGCAATTTTTATTGCAGATTTTTCTCTTTCCATAACATCGACTTGGATGCATGGGATATTGTTTATAAGTATTAATTCATATCAACAAATATTCCTCGAATCTTGCACCAGCTTCCTCATTTGGATACCAGAGCTTGTTGGCGTTGGTAATAAGATGGCCGGCACTGACAAGGATAGGCATAGTAAGCTCAATAAGTACCAATTCGTTATATACGAGTTGAAAGAATATATCCAAATAATGTAAGCACTGCAGCATAGACTAATTTTTGTTAGGATACCATCAAAATCTGTCGCTTAATAAATTTCAAATAATTTTTTTTCTTTGGAAAAATAAAAAAGTAAACAAGGGGTTAGCAAAAATTAACAAATGGCTTGCCGCGAGCCCATTATAGCCCAGCACTGATTTATATCCCATGCGTACAAAACTGTCCTATGTGTAGTGTTGTAGGTTAATATAAATATTCATTTTGATTGGTACGATACCCCAGTATCACCAAGATACCTGAAGAAGTAGCTAGTCTATTTCCGGAATTTTACTGTAAACCATGCCTCTACACCAAATCTTTTAAACTCCCGGCAAAAAATACTAAGAATGAAATATACTTACAAACATCAGGAACAGAACCTATATTATCCTCTTTTTGTGGAACAGATTCAACAAACATATCTAAAAGTAGAGGAATTGTAACATCACTGAAACTCTACAAAGGCAGAAGATGATAAAATAAATATATTAAAGAAAGGCATACTAATCATTTAAATAAATTGGAATCACTGCTTTGATGATTCAGTTATGAATAAATTCCTAACAATCGCAAATAGAATATAAAAAAAAATCTGGTGTGAAACACTTACACAACTTTCTCTTACTCCAGTTCTCAAAATTATAATTGACAAATTTTATAGTTTTTGTACCAAATTTAATGAAATTCATCGAAAACTGAAAAAAAACTGTCCAGTAAAAGCGCACTTCCGGTTTACTAATTTTCTTGACACTAGGAATTTTGGCCAACTATTTATTTCTAATTAATTCATTGGATGATAGAGTTGTATAATCAAGTATGATACCACTTTAGAGGAAGCTGTAACCCTACCCCTCTCCTAAAAGTGCCCTTAAATGAATTTTCCCAGAGAAATGTTTTATATAAAAGTTGTAGATCTTTGAATGTTTAGTTTATATGTGTAGTTTCAAGAAAATCGTCGGGCCATTTTTGAGAAAATCGCGAAAAAGTGAAAAAAATCATATTTAGTAAAGTGTTAAAACAAAAGCACTTCCGGTTTTCCGATTTTTCTCAAACTCGGAATTTCAACAACATATTTAATTCTAATTAACATTATTTAAATGACCGAATTGTGTAATAACCTGAAATAGCACTTTAGAGGGTAACCTAACCCCAACCCTCCCCCAGAAGGGCCCTTAAATCAATTTTCCCAGAGAAATGTTTCAAATAAAAGTTGTAGCTCCTTGTATCTGTAGTTGATGTAACAAGTTTAAAGAAAATCCTTGGAGCCATTTTTGAGAAAAACGTAAAAAAGTCAACTAGTAAAGTGGTACTTCCGGGTTGAGGAATTTTGACAGATAACGCACAGTCAGATTGCATGGTGATACCTAAACGGAATATTAAGTTTCAGTTTTCTACGGTTTTTCGTTTTTGAGCCATGCTGTTCACATAAATACACACACACACAGACCATTTGCTAAAAACCACTTTTTTGGACTCAGGGGACCTCAAAACGGATATTTCCGGTGAAAACTCGATATCGAAAATTTGACACGATTACAATACTTCCTCTTACTAGGAGTAAGAGAAAGTAAAAACAGTACTCATCTGAAAATATATAAGAGTGTACTTGCGGTTTTGTGCGACAAATTTTACCAGGTAAAAGACACGAAAGACTCTCAAATGATCAATTTTTCAAATTCATTCACTAGAATTTCTTCTGCATTAAAAAATGTATACCTTTAGGGAGAAATCATCCACAGCTTGATCATTTCGCCTCTGGCAATTTAATTGGAGCTTACTGATTATATAGTCCTCAATTTTAAAAAAGTAAGGGAAGCATTTTCTTTTATTTTGCGTGACTACTTCATTTTGTAGACAGGTTTCATCAGAAGCTAAAATTTAATTTATAATAAAATACTGATAGTTGACATAAAATTTAGTAATTGAAAATTACTATTACCAGAATCATAAGAATCGTTTAAAGCTGACAAAAGAATTCGAATCCGTGAAAGAACTTTATCTCTCCATTTCTTACTTGTGGAAGAAGAATCCAAATTAAGTGATAAAGTTCTACTGTCGGAACCTTTGTGCGATATTAAGTCTAAACATACCGGAAGTATTTTATGTGCAGACTTAGCACACAGTTTTGGAATATATTTCAATAATATATCCAGAAGATAAAGTGAATCCTCCCTTATTGCACAATCGATGTGAGTTAGTCCACAGATTAAATAGGAACTCATAGATGGAAAGAATGGCTCTAGCAATTGACACTGAGTCTGAAAGTTGATACTTTGTATTAAATAAGCTATATATATTCAAAAAAAATTGTATCCAAAAATAAAAGTTACATTTTTGTCATTCAAATAGTAAATTACTAATGTATCTGTGAAGAATTTTTCAAATCGTTCTGAGAATTTGAAGTTTTTGAAACTATACAAGAAGTTACAAATCAACTATGTATGAATAAAATTACATTATTCTCAAAGTTAAAAAAAATAAGGTAAAGGTCTCTTAATGTAATTCTCAAAGACTGGATAGAAAACTGCAAGATAAGAAATACATTTTTTGAGGGGGGGAATGGATACTTTCAAATATATGACATAATGGCATTAACCTGGGCAAAAATATTTGATAGAAGTTTGATTGCGTCCTTTCTAATAAGTCCTATGAAATCAAGTATAGATTTTGTTACATTATGTAATAAGATGGATAAATGAGATTCCAGGACTTGTTCTGGATGACTAGAAATTAATTCAGCAAGTCCTTCCAGAGCCTCCTTCCTCATATTAACATTGTGATGCCCTAAGCGAGATAAAAGATCCTAAAATAAAAAGACAAATTATTGTACATGCTAATTTCAAGCAATTAATCTCCTTTGAAGTATCAAAAATAATCATGGTCGTTTACTATAAACTTTACCAACCTGTACATTTAACTTTTTGGTTGTTAGTAATTCACCTTCTTCATGAGGTTTCACTTGATCTTTAATAATAATCTTTTTTACTTTGAAGTTAGTATCAGTGAGATTTTGACCTTTTGGAAGCACAGTTTTCGATGTTTTCAGCTTAACTTTTGCCTTTTCTTTTTTGATAAATTTTCTGCGAGACTTTCCCATTGTTTTATATTTATAAGTATGAAAATAATGCTCTTACCTGCAAAATATGAAAAACAATGTACTATTAAGTTGCACGCTCTACTTTTCAGCTTGCTATGCCTTCATAAGATACGGACAGGATTGTATGCATTATGAAAATAGTAAGATAGTTTGTAACAAACAATAAATTAAAAGTAACCTGGTTCAAACAACAACCTAGAACTCACATATGTTCACATTTATTTTATAACCTCAAGGTAGAAACACTGACGTTAAAAGTTATAAAAATGTGGGGGTAAAACTTCAGAAGGTTTAAATGATTTTTATACTTGCTCGTTATTGAAACCTCAATCAAAATAAATTTCAATCTTTGACCTAAGCTTCACTTTTATGGCACTGGTAACGATTGTATACTAAAACTTACAAGATTTGAACTGTTCTCATCTTTAAACTTTAATGGGAATCTATACCATTTTATATCAGACAATCATATCCCTGATAAAAATAAAACAAAGATTATTCAGAAAGCCAAAGACAATATAGTATAATGTGTTCCAAAATTAAAACCATTTGTACTTAATCCCTTGTTTTAGAACTATTACTTATTGTTACAAAATACACACAATAAAGCAGTTACCTTACAGGGCTTGGTCAATTTACTTAAAAATATAATGCATGGGATTAGAAAAAAATCCTGAAAAATTATTTACAACTATTTATTTTAATCAATACTGTTACTGTATTGATTCGATTTCATTAGTATTATAAACAAATTTTAACATTTTTTGTTTGGGATAATTAGTTATCCTAATATTCGAAGATATAAGAAATGGCAAGTAAAGGTACATAAAGCTTTACTTATGCAATTATTATAAACAAATAAAAAGGTTCCATCTTGGAGAAGGTTTTAAATATTATTCTAATTCAAAAAATTGTTTAGTTAAGTTTAGATGTAGATCAACAGAGCAAATTACATTGATCTAAAAGATAAACTTAAGCCATTTTATTAACGATAGCCTGCTGCAGTGAAGTAAGTTGATTTGTCCACTTGTCGATTGCAGTATATCTTGAGCCGTAGTTGGATTCCTTGTCTAGTTCCAAAACTTGATTCACCTGGTCTATTTTGCCCCTGACGGTATTATCCAAAATACAAGATACGAGAAGACTTTCGACATCTGAGCCGTCAATATTTAATTCTTGAGAAATAAAGGGAATATGAATCCTTGTATAAGGTTTAATTAATTTAATGAGTACCTGGGTTCTGATATTTCTTAGAAGATCTTCAATATGTTCTTTAATAAAAGGATCATCCATAATATTGACTCTATGTGTACGAAGGATACTTTCAAATTCATTAATGTCGTTATTTTGATAAGAAGACACTAGATTTGTCATTGCAAGTATCTCTGGATCATTTTTATATGGTTTTGCTTCTTGAGAATCGAAAGGATTAATTCCAGACTTCATAAGCATATTAGCTAATACAAGATATTTAAGGCAAGTAGTTCTTCTTGGACTGCCAGATTCATCGTAGTTCTTAAAAGCTTCGAAGAAATCGGTATGTGCCTTTTCGAATTCCCCTTCCCTAAGGTGCATTTTACCTCCACATTCTCTGATGACGCCCATTATTAGAGGATGGGGTATGGCAGATTTAATGTGCAAGGACTGCTCGTATAATGCTTTCAATTTCTTGTTGTTTTTCTGCGTTGTGTACATTTGTATTTCCAATGCATAAATCTCTAACAGCTGCGTACCTTTTTTTAAATCATCTTCTCCGTCGTCTGTTTTACAAGATTGATGAAGCTGTTTCAATATTTTTGACAATTTATTGAAATCCTCTTGATCGTAATATAACTTGCCTAATTTAATATTAGTCTTAAACCAAAGTCTATCATTTTTTGCATCCTTCAGTGCATCTAGAGTCGTTTCATAGAAGTTTTGAAGTAACTCCATATTCTTTGATGTTGATATGTAATCGAGTATAGAATTTATAGATTTTTCACTGTGATTTCTGGTTACTGCACTCTTGATGTAGGTCAACAATTGTTTGTATCGTTCCATCATCTGCACATAATTGTTTAATTTGAAATGAATCTTAATCATTTGTTTGAGAGCTTTAAATCCCCATTCACCTTTTTCACCTGACTCAAGCTCCAAAACTTTCTGGAAGGAAACCAAGGCAAGTTGAGGATCATCCTCTTTAAGTGCTTTTGAATTATAATACTGGTTTTCTAAATCTACGTCCGGTTCAGAATTACTATCTTCCGAATATTCTAATCCATAATCTTCTTCTTCTTCGCACATTAAATCGTCTTCCACATCAGACATTTTAGGAGAGAATGAATATTAGAAGAGAAAGCAAAAAAACAACTATGTACACTGCATTCCAATGCAGTATAACCTTCCATACTTATTATTCAATTCATGGCTTAATATAATCAATTCTTGTTTAACTGTATTTAATAAGCAATATAATACTTTTAATTTTTACCTAGAAAGTAATACATAATTTTTTATAAAGTATGTGAGGGACTAATGTATAATAAAGTATATGAAGAAACAAATATCAAAGGAATTACCCCCCCCCCATTTTCAGATATATATAGGTTTTTAATAATATAAAAATAACAACGTAAATAAATTGAAACATTTTTATCTTGTTTTAATTAAGAAGAGTATGAAAATTAACTTTGAGTTTTCCCTTCCCAGCTGATTTTTATATCACTTAAAGTAGAAGTCTATGAAAAAAGCGTACATGATATTTCTATTTCGTATTGCTCATTAATAATAGCCTCAAAATTTATTTGAAGATTTGTTACTATTACGAAAAAAAGTATAAATTATCATTAATGTCTTGAAACAGACAATTGTTTGGAATCACAATTTATTGTGCTTTTCTCAAAATAAGAAGTGTTTAGTTTAAATAAATTTCACCAGATAACAACGTCCAATAATATAAAACATTAGTTGAAAAAGTTGCCTGTAGACTCTAGTGCATAGGTTCCCAAAGTGCTTCCTACGGACCTCTAGGGGTGCTTGTGACCGCTGAGGGGCTCTGTGGCAAATTAAAATTAATTTGGGGGTGGGTGGACAACATCGGGAGGTCCGCGTAAGGTTTAATATAAAGTAAAATAATTGTGACCTATTTTCATTATTATGAAAGTTTAAATAATAACAATAAATAGGGAAGGGAATAGATAAGTGGTTAGCGTACTGGACTCCCACGCGGAGGACCCCGGTTCGAGTCCAGCTGTGGCTACCCTTAGATTATTTGTTCCTAGGAGCCTCTACAGCTCACTGTCCAGTGATGGACAGCGTTGTCTGTAACGAGAGAACACTGTCCGGAGGCCGGCACTGCACTGAGAAGGCTCCGGGCGCCAATGACCATAGATGTTGATGCGCCTTAAATTAAAAAAAAAACAATAAATAGATTGATAGCGGTTTTTACGTCCTGAGTAAAATATAAGTAGAGATAGGAACATAAAATACAAGTAATGACAAGCATCCATCGGTAGGAGTCGGGACGACCGCGGCCGTCTATCTACATATCTATACAGGTTTAAACAAGAACGGAATCTCGCTGCTACATACGTACAATAATTTGTCTAAAATATGGGACAATAAAAGAGTCGTGCATCTATTCATAAGAATCCATACTAATACAGGAGCACTTAATTGAATTACCCACATATGAGGAGCTGAAACCAATGTTTGAACAAGGACCCACAAATTCAGGTTACACAAACGAGATACCAATTTTATATCCTGAAAAAAAAGTTTTTGTATTTTAAACTGAAAGTAACAATTTCAATAAATACTACTTTAAATATCAACATGTTTTATTTATATTTTATTTTTACGCCACCTTTTGCCATTCAAGACATCTAAGTTAACGAGGTAATATTTCTATGATGCAGTTATGTAGAGTTATTTCACTTAGGGGGTTCATGGTCAGGTTTTCGCTATAAGAAGGGGTCCATAGGCATAGAAGTTTGGGAACCATTGCATCAGTCATTACCCTTGATTTAAAAACATATTTATTTTTATATATCAATTTCATGATTTCAAGCTTATACAGATTTGTAAATAATTTTTCAGATTTTGCTAAAATATATTGATGTACATCCATACCAGAAAAATTTGTTTACATCAATTATTAAATTTTACTTTTAAGACTATTCATAACAAAATATTGGGAAAAATTTCTTGTTTATGAATCAATGTTTTGAAATTAAATAAATTCCGGATTATTTTTTCAGTGGGAATTCCCAAATAGTCAATGGAGAAATACAAACTATTTCAAGGGATAATCTTTTACTTAAATGAAAAATGATTAGACTATATAAAAAGAAATTTGATTATTAGGTTTCAATTTAATTTAGTTTAGTTGGTTCCAACGTAATTTAATTAGCTGGTTCCAAATCTTTTAATATTAATAGCTCTTATTTCTTCTGCCCTTATTTCCTTCGGGGAATGTAATGGTGGACAATGTACCCTTAGTATTTTTTTTAATATTTGGTCTTTTTCATTATCCAAAAGCAATCAAGGTTCCTTATAAGAGAGCCATTCTTCAGTGAACGTGGCCTTCCTACGATTACACTGACATCTCCATAAGTAGAAATGAATGCTAATACTTGGTTTTAGCAAGCCCCTAGGCAAATTCTAGCTGACCCGCAACATATATTTTTATTTTTCATAACCGACACTATTGCAGACGACTGTACATACAAAGTATAGAAACAGACACCTTAAAGGAGGTATTCTTCTATGTCGCAGAGGATTTAATTTTGTTGTGTTTCCCTCTACAAATCTTGCCAAAGATAACGAAGCAAGGCCCTTATAAAATTTTTATAAAAGCAACATTTTCTGGTCTCCGCTTAACAGTTCGATACGGATTGATTGGGTGAATCTATAAATGCCATGACATGATATTAACAATGTGGAGTAAATGCTTCTATTAAAAAAAACAACGAAAAATTGCGGACAGATTGAGTTTCAGACATCACTAAATTCCAGAAGATAATAAGGAAGACAGATATAAAACCAATAAAAAATAAAAGCATTTGACAATTTAAAATACCAGAACATCGTTATTATGAGATGGGATAAAAAATAATGGAAAATTAAAAAGATATTATGGAACATTTGTTTCTTTATTTAAACATACGTTACATCGTTACAAGTTTTACACACAACAAGAATTTAAAAATGGTGGAATGACGACATTTATGTAAATGTAAAATATAAAATAAATAACAAAAGTAACCTACATATGTTAAAAACAAAAAAAAAAAATATATATATATAAATTACATTAATAATAATAATAAAATAACTATCAGTCACATAATATGTTTATATTTAAAAACATATTACGTTTAAAATCACAGTATATTGACATAAAATAAGGACGAATTAAATATTATAAACTTTATAACTACATAAAAAGACATATATTTACATAGAATATTTTATTAAGACAATTAATTAATAAGCGCTCTGCTCTTGTTTGTGATTACCTGTAATTAAAAAAAAAAAATTTCATTTGTACATACATTCTTACGAATTAGAAAAGGTGAACATGCAGTTGAATCCGCAATGTTGCACAATATTTTTATTATAGGTATCACAAAATATATGAGATGATAATTGAGCATACAACACAAGGGCTCATAAAGTATATGAAAAAAGCATGCTCAAGACGAACACAATCTAAAACATTAATCGAAAATATCTGAAATTGCATTCGTGATATCATGCTCTTTATTCTCTTTACTGATCGGTTTCAGATGTTCATTTGCCACCATAGACTGGTAGTGAAGTAAAGTAATGCCTATTTTATCAGGCAGGCTTTTCATCCAACTACCGTTCAGATGCCGTGGACGGAGGTGGATAGTAACATACTTTATCGAATGATAAATCAAATAATATCCAAGACAAGACCGAGAATTGAACCCAGTACCCAATGGCGCCTGCAGCCTTAACGTGAATTGTCAGCCTCCTACAAGAAAGTTAGTTCAGGGAGCGCCAAGGAAAAGAAAATCCAAGGGCAGCTAGACTAGAACCCGCTTATAAGTTCACCGTGCAATTTAGAAGGAACTAACCCCGTCCTCCAAAAATATGTTTAGAAAACCTTCAGAGCTATTTTTGAGAAAATCCTAAAACTGGAAAAACAAGCACTTTCAGTTCCCTGAAGTGGCAACTTTGATTGTCAGAAACTGGCTATCGAACCTCCTGAAGATATCCAAACTGAATGATAAATTTCCATTTTCTGCAATTTTTCGCACCAACCTCAAAATATATTTTTCGGGCGAAAAGTCAAATACTTAAATTCGAAAGCCTAAAATGAACTCGCTAAAGAATATAAAACAAATGCATTACGAAAATGAACTATGTTATATTTCTTTTTCAAATGCTAACCTGTTAACGAATATTTACTTCTGAGTAAATCAAGTGTCCATTCAGTGACGTTATTTTCAGCCAGATCTTGTTGTCGATCAATCAGGCTTTTTGATATCTTATCTAATAGATAGGTGATAGTATCCCTTTCTGAACAGCTCAGAAATTCTAAACTCAGTCTGAATCTAAGGAAGAATAAAATAAAAAATAAGCAATTTTAAAAAGTATTGTGGTGGTTGGTTCCGCAGAGCGGAAAGCATCAGATACATTTTCCGTGGTAGCCTGCTTCATTTTGTGGTCATCGACCGGTTTCGGGCGTTCGCCCATCTTCAGGAAATCATCAGGCCCCATTGCTGATGATTTGCTCTGTGCATCTGTGTTGTCACACTGTCTTGAAAAACGCATCCTGAAGATGGGCAAACGCCCGAAACCGGTCGATGACCACAAAATGAAGCAGGCTACCACGGAAAATGTCTCTGAAATTTTAAAAATGGTTAGTTCATACAGTTACAAGCATACTAAACACAATCGTTATTTAATGTTTCATTGAAAAGTACCTTTCAGATTCTGCAAGAGCGTTCATTATCCGCACAACAGCCACTATATCATTTGTTTCCGTTGGAAAAGTGGCCAACGCCTCCAATATATCGCCTAACATTCCCACTGGGATACCATTTGAAAATGCCTTTAACAACTCTGGACTACCAATTGATTTAAGCCATTGATATCGTGTTTGAGGAGGCTCTTTTTCTTTTAATCTACTAATTATGGATGTCCAAGTTTTACAGCAGGAATGTTCATTTTCTGTAAAGTTTAACTGAAAGGAAAAATATCAGCCTAGAGACATTTTTTTTTTTTTTTTTTTTTTTTTACGAAAAATATCTACTTTTCAAAATATCTGGAAAACAACCGTGAAGTAGGACGGCACGGGCAAAAAAACTTTGACATCGTTTTTAAAGCTACTAACTTACATTTATTAGTAGAATTGGGGGTGCATAGTAGTGGCTACATTGAGACCTAGAAGTTATTGCGTTACTTGAATGAACTATGTTGGTAATTGCAAGTGTTCGTACCCAAATTCTAGGACTTTGCAAGTGGACATGAATGGTGTAGTAGTGAGCTGGGAGATCTGATCAGAGTGTCAAAAAGTAAAATCAAGTTTAAGTCATATTAGCTAAATTAAGAAGCTACACATTTGCAGTTCCATGCCAATATAAGTTTGTCAGTTCAATTGAGTGAGATATCTATAGGAACAGCAACATCACTGAAAAAGTAACCGGTCTTCTACTTCTCCCTAAAGAAATCTAGTAAACTCAAGCATTTTATGGAAACTCTAATTATGAAGATACATGTTAAAGTACCAAGATCTAGGTAGCAAAAATTGAAAAGTGGCCTAAGAAATTAAATTTACAATAATGACAAGGTTAGATTTCATGTATAACTTAGTTCTTTCATTAAGCTTACAATAAACCTCATTTGCAATCGAACAGGCAAACCCACGATGTAGATATTAGTTTGAACAAGGAGTGGCTATAATGCTAAATACACTTCATCTTAAAGGGATCTATTGAAGCTTCGTTGCATATCAGTGTGAATTGAGTGTGTTTAGTGTGTATGGCCATGAACTAGAATTTTCTTGGCTATGTAAATCCAAGGACCAGCTTGTGAGATCACTTAATGCAGGTCTTATGTGCACTGTGTGGATGTTGAGATGTGAGTGTAAGAGTTGGAATACTCGCAGAAAGAATACTGCACGGACCAAAAGCCCTGAAGATGTCGCTGGTACTCTTTCCGACTGGAAAAAACTGATGAAAAATGCAAATAAGAAGAGACTGGTAGAGTAGAAAACTTGATGTGAAAATACTTAAGTTCTAGGTCAGTGCACGGCTATACAATAAAGAAAAAATCTGCATCTTTAGGATACCTTCCGGCAAGTTTATGGATAGATCAATAAAAGGAGAATAAATACTTATAATAAGAATATTAAGGATTATATTATATTCTCAAACTATGAATTATTCATTAAATACAAAAAAAACAAACTTAACTTACCTGTTGATCCATTTCTGGCTTTCTTTCAAAATCCTGACTTTTCTTCTTAACAGATACTGGATTCCATATTGTCTTCATTTTATCGGCACTTATTCTATCATGTTTTTCTAGGGGTTTCAAGTGAGCAGCGTTAACAATTTCCCTGTTAATTTATCGTTATTAGTTATAATTTTATGATTTTTGACGAATATTAAAAGCAGAGTTTGCACTTTCACATGTTTGTACCCTCAGAACACCAACTATTCATTTAAATATATAGAGAAATGCTAAAACATGCTGGGAGCATATCCGAAGCACAATGCTTAATATGGAATAAATATTTCAAGATACTACATATACCCTAAAGAACACTCAGAATTTTCCTTTTACAAATACTATTTATGAATAATGTTGATCCTATTAGTTTTGTTTTAAGAAAATTGATGTAAATCAATGTTTTAGGTAAATCCTCAAAACTTAAAAAATCCTGTTAACCTATTCCAATTTTTTCACATTCAAAACTAACTTAAAACTATTAGGCAAAGACATAATGTATCTACGTAACTAAAACAATTATTACTAAAACATTCCAACTAAAAAAACTTACTAACCTATACTGATCATAAGTTATTCTGTGATCAGCAACTGCTCTGAATTTAGCATCATTTTGTTGCCAATATAGTTTATCTTTCTCTAGTGCTGTTTGCAGTTCCTTTTCTAGAGTTTTAAAATTGATAATATCATCAAATTCTGCCATTTATCGCACAACCCAAACCCTTAAAAACCTGCACCCTCAAGCAGACATGTTAGACCAGTTTGGGAAAAAACTGATTCAACATTTGAAAAAATTTCTCATTTCCAATGAAAATAAAAATGGAGACATCATTTAAGATTACCAATTGTTATCTACTTCTTACAAACAATAGTAATTTCTATTTTTTTTAAAAAAGGAACTCTTAACATATGATCTTATCGAAGATTAGATAACGTGTTTCTTCCTTGAATGAATATAAAAATAATTATTTTTAATGGTTATGATTATTTGCTAATTTTGATTTTACAGTCATTTTGTTAACCCCCTTTTTTTAAAAAAAAAAAGTAAATGGGAACTATCTTTCTGATAGCTTCAAAGATTTGAAGTTCAAATATCTGTTAATTTGGAAACTTTATAACAAAGCTTGAAATGCAATTGGTTATTGTCCAAAATTCAGAAAGGAAAAGACGAACACTGAAATATATACAGGTCAATATAACAATAATTGGTGCTTTCAATTCACTTTGCAGCATTCTCGCTGCAAATAGTTCCATTCAATTAAAGTATCACTAGATTCCACTCTGGAGAATTAGATTGTTTTGCATGTAAAAATGAGCTTTGAAATAGGAAACTAAAAAAATTTGAATCCTTTTTAACTTTTGCGGAGGAAAGGCAGAGGGAATAGGTTTCTGGGTAAGCCAGGGCGCCCTGTATCAATACCACGACCCAGCCGACTTTCTTCTTCACCGCCTCAATGCAACTCCTCTTCACGAGATTGCCCCTGAGAACCGCTGACGCTCTCTCTTGAATTTTGGGAGATGTAATCCAATCCACCAACCGTACCCTTAATGAAGAAAATCGACAATATGGTTTATCTCTACTTTCAAACCTTAAAGAGTCTTAATAAAAATAAGAAACCATTGTTATGTCTAGCTTCTCATTTTTTGGCATTAAATACGAAAGCCACTGTCCAACATTAGACTTATGTTTCTCTAGATGACATGATGTATGCTTGATCACTTGCGCTGAAAGCAGTGTGAAATATCCTTGCAAATGATCTGTAACAATACTATTCTAGAAAACATCATCAGCCAGTCATAATATCATGTCTGGATTCTCCATAGGGAGAAGAAAACTAGCCACTTTTTTAAAGATTTAGGTATCCCTGCGGGTATTCCAGCCTAACAACGAACAACACTTACACTGAAATCCCAACCCACACACACAAACACAATGGGGGCCAGCGAGGTGTGTGTAACTATTTGGGCTTAACAAACCAAGAGGCAAACTCTTGCCTCTAGCTCATTAACACACTCACAATACCCATTGTACCCTCTTTATACAGTCCGTCTAAATTCTGTGTGGACAAACAGCCTGACACACCTACGGGAGGCAAAATAGATCTTTCAGGTCGCATTCGATTTAGCTTTATAGCCACTCCTCCCTCTACAAATATCTCTCGAGTAGAACTTATACTGACGTTGCCCAATACTCAAAGATTCTAGCAAAGATCATACACATATCTAACCAATGCACATACGCTCATTTATTATGTCATAATTTGTTTTATTGGAAAAGTAATTTGTTTTATTGTGATCCGCCAAAACACTTAATAGCCTTAATTAATTAACACTTTACGAATGTAAAAAGAAAAACAAAACAATTTAGATAGAATTAGTGAGAAAGTTCAGCACTAATTCTTCTATACAATTGAACAAAATTTCAATTTCATATTAGCATTTCAAAATTTAATCCCATATTAGCATTTCATAGCAATTTACCATTAGTTTTAGTCCAAAAGTCTCGCTACAAGAAACTAGTGAAATTCTAAAAGAGCATCACAAAAAATGCGTGGATAATAATACAAGTGACACTTAAAACTCAAATAAGAGGTATTATCTAGTAATCTTAATTTCTGAAAATATGATGCGAACTTCATTATTTTGATTCTAAATAATGAAATACGACGGATAAAATCATAAATCTTAATTTCCCGCTTTTCAAACGCGCTGCATTGGGTCTAACATAATCATTTAGCTAGATCCTATTAATAGTACGTTTAAGTATGGTATTATGAGTTTTGACTGTTGTCTTTCTAATTGGAAATTTTATTAAGCATTTAGTTGTCCTTAATATTAGAGCTCTGAAATGTGGATAGGTTTATTGTAGACAATAAATGGCACTTTACACGGAAGCCTAATTTGAAGTATTCCATCAAATCAGAAAAATATTTCCAATAGAAAGTGATAGATGTAAGCTGTAAATATAAAACTTTTAAAGGGAAAATCAAAGAGCTGTTTTACTTCTCTTACTTCCTCCCCCCTAGTAAGGGGAAATATTTGCCATTCTCAAAATGGCTATAACGGTTTTTTTTAAACTTGGAATGCACAAAACAATTAAAAAACCACTTTTATTTAAAATATTGTTCTGAAAAAATTGATTTTTGGGGTTCTGAGGAATCTTTTCAAAGGTACATTTCAAGTGTTATTATGTGTTTCTCCAATGTTATTGAGCTGTTTTCTGACTACAATGTAATCATTCAACTCCTAATTTTCTTGGATAGAAACATGTACCCCATTCACATCTATATTTATGTTAGAAAATAAAATTTCAAGTCTAAAGCCAATTTGTTAATTTTTTCATTGTATTAATTGCGGTAAGAGAAATTCGAATGTTTTACCTAATGTTGGTAACATTGTTTATTTTCTCTTTTTGCTGTAACAGGAATAGATTGCGTCCATGTTCAATTTTTAATTGAATTTGCAACGGAAATAAAAAAAAAAAAAATCACAGGAAGCTTAACTAGATATTTATTGCTATTAACCATCGCATCCGAATAAAAATGTTTCAATCTAAATCCGTCAACCGAAAGAGCGTCCCTGTTTATTGATTTTCCTCCGACTCTCTCGAAAATGGCTCCACTTAAATTTCTCTAACTAAATACATTTTTCACTTTTGAAACTTGACTTTTGGATCGTTCCGAGGAGTTAAGACATAGATTTACCTCTAAAAGGTCATTTCAGTGTAGATCACTGTTCCATCACCTGGGGGAACGTGATTATTTTCAATGTTGAAATAACTAAAGAAGGCTCTTTTAAAGAAAATTTGTATATTCCATCACTTTCTGGGAGATAAGAGAACTAAAGAAGTACGTTTAAAGGAACTAAATAGATACATCGACTGTATGAACTGCATTAAAACAAAATCAAGTTTGATTCGTACCAGATTTCTTTGTTGCTATTTTTGGTGAAGAAATTCAAAAAGCATTATTACGGTAATTAACTAATATTGAAACTGCTGGTATTGATGTGGAAGATGGCGATAGATAATCTGGTATTAAAACTAGCCTTTGGTAAAAGAAAATTAATATTTTTTTCCTTCAGTAGCTAAGATTATAAGGTTGATTCGATATGGTTATTTCTTTATAAGATGGTGGTTAAAGTAGAAGATGTCTGCATAATAGATACTGTAGCTGGAGGCTAGTTTCTTCTAGTAGGAGGGGTTGATTTGTTTTGAAATACTGAAGGGTCTGTCTCTTCAATCTAAAAGGAAAGAGAAGTAGCTTTGAAATATTAGAGGATGTAGCAGAAGACTGATAGTAAAATGGTAGACGTAGCAATCAGCATGCGGGGGTGTACCCCGCGGGTGGCAGATGGAGAGCCGGAGAGGCAGGTGCCGGCCCAATCTTGCTTGCACATGCCCTCAGTATGCATATCAAACATACTTATTAGGAGTATCCTAGAGCATCCTTTATTAGGAAGCAACAGTTGTTTGTTCCACCGTTTTACTTCATACTGAAAACTATTTTTCAACGAAATGTCATTTTACAAAATGAACAGTTTTATTTTATTCATTTCTGTGTTATGAGCTAGAAGTAATTAATGTCAAATTGCTTTTTTACTAAAACCAGTCGGAAACTGAAGAATTATTAAAACGAAAAATCTGCTCTACTTCATGGTTTTTCGATACTTTATTTTTCAAGGATTCCAAATATGATCAATTATTTTTTTAACGTTTTAGAAATAAGATTTCGAAACCAACTTCTTTACCTGAAATTGCAACACTTTTTTTTTTTAACGAATACTTAAACTAATGTCTCTTTTTTTATGAAAAATGGTTACTGAGCGAAAAATCAGTTGAATTCTCTCTGAGATATTCAATTTTGAATATAGTGAAATACTTTGCCTTCTGCACTGCCATTACTCCATATGGTTTTTGCATTTATAGATAAATAAGATGAAAACACTCACATTAAATCAGTGCCATCATTAAATAAACACAAACATCCCCTTTTTGTCCAGTTTTCATTAACTCCAATCAGCACGCATTTGTTTCGTGAAATTCTTCGTTCAAGTTCTTCTATCGTGGTGGCAGGTTTAAGTTGTCATAACCTTTATTTTTTAGATATCCGAAGATTTGAACACAACCGAGATAAACCCTGTGGTTTATCTGTAACGATTTAACTGTAATGATTTAACTCTGTAAGTTTAACTGAAACAATTCCAGTGGGGCAGCGAGCCAACTCTAACGCCCAGTTCGTTGGGGCTGGGCAACGTGGCAGCTGGGTTTCTCCGATGTCACGGCTAACTAGGGCTCTGGCGGGTCAACGATTCCCCCCGTTGGCTTCCTATTTTTCATACCATCCTGCTATATCCTAGGTTACCCTATCCTGCCTCTATATCCGGTTCAATCCGACGGTGTTATGCGACCCGTGCCTATAGGATGGTTGGTCCCGGAGCCTAATCCCGGGGTCGTAACGGAGCTTCTGGGATACCAGGTGCCCCCCAGAGTAAGTAGCCTTACCCGGTCATTGCGGGGATCTCACCGGGTGGACGTCACTTCCCCAGCTACTCGTGGGAACAACATGGAGCAGCACTTTTTAAATTTTAATCCATGACCTTCGGATGAGCAGGCTGATGCCCCCACTTCCAAAACCACCACACAGCCTCCCCAGGGATCCCTAAGGGTGTCATCCCTAGAGGAGGTTGACGACATGTCAGACATGGAAATTCTTGTAGCCCGTCTGTCAGGCGCGTCCAACAGGTGGGTACAAAGATTAGTCGGGCAGGGCATAGAACTGGTAGTCGCAAGACGATCCGTTATCAAGGAAAATTTCGTCCGACAACTAAATGAAAGGGCTCAGGCCGAAAAGAGGCCGCGTTCGGAGGAAGGCACCCTGAAAGCAAACGCGGCTTGGGAAGAGAGCGAGGCTTCGTACCTATGGCGAGGCCTTGTCCTCGGAGAGGGTCGCGATTGCCCGGACACGCAGTTGGAGCCGAAGAGGCTTAAAGCCATCCAAAAATCCCTGCTTGCCACCATGGCGGCCTCTACGGAAGACCATCAGGTGCGTTTTCTTAAATGCACCCACAAATCAGAGTATCTCCTACATACTTGCGTAGACAAGGAGAGTGCGTCCTGGGTGACGGAGGTCGTCCCTTCGCTGCGGCCCTGGGAAGGCGCTGCCCTCAGGGTCCTGGTGAGGGACGAGGTCCCGAAGCCGGTGACGTGCTCGGTCTTTGTGTCTCATGAAGATGGCGAACCTATGAAGACAGAGAGGGTTGTCAGCCTCTTGAGGTTTGGCAATCAGGGTCTCAACCCCGGTTTGTGGACTGTCATGGGGTGCGACCCGGAAAGCAAGGGTCAGCTCTTCACTTTCTCCATGGGAAGGCAGTCCCTGGAAGTCTTGAGGAGTCTGATATGGTTCCATTCTATGGTTTCGATAGGCTGAACTTCCGGACCAAGGATAAACCAGGCGACGAGGACGGAGATGGGGCTTCTTCCGTCAAGGCGATTTGCCCGGCGGAGGGGGTTTCTTCCACCTCGAAGCCGGCCCGGGCCCCCCGGCGGATGTTCCGGCGACGAAACCTCGCGCACCTAAGCCCTTAGCCAGCCGGAAGGTAGAAAAAAGAGAGGCAAGAAAAGCGACAGGGCGGAGCCGGGGTCAGCCCGCTGTTGAGGCCTCAAACCACTCAGCAGTGTCTGGCGTCCGGGGAGACGAGCCTAGCTCGCCTTCCCGACCCCCTACTACATCATAGGATGGAGTTACGGGTCCTGCAAGTCCACCTCCATCACGCACGGGCGCCTCGGCGTTCTTGTGCAGGAGGTTTGATTCGGAGAGGTCAACATCGCTCTGGTGCAGGAGCCGTGGCTCGTGGTTGAGGAATTTAGAGGCATTCGCTCATTCCAAGGTAAGGTGCTATACTGTAAGGGCTCTGGTAAACCCAGAGCCTGTATAGTTCTTAATAATTAGATTGACGGTAACTTGCTGCCAGCACTTTGTTCAGGAGATTTTGTTGCAGCAATCATCTCGGTAAGCACCGAAGGCGGAATCAGAAGGATGGTGGCCTGCTCCGCCTACTTCCCAAGTAGGACCAGTCTTGCCCGCCGGAGCTGCTGGGAGACATCGTCGACTACTGTGAGGCGAAGAATCTCCCGCTCCTCGTGGGATGTGATGCCAACGCACACCACACAGCATGGGGGAGCAGAAACTGCTACAGCAGAGGTAAGTCCCTTTTGGAATTTATCTATGGTAAAGAGTTACTAATATCTAATTTATGTAGGGAGCCCACTTTTGTTACGGTGGCCGGGAGGGAGGTGCTGGATTTGACCCTGACCACCTGTAGGTTGAGTGATGATACCACGAACTGACATGTGTCTTCGGAACCATCTTGTTCCGACCATAGGCACATCAGGTTCACCATCGACACTCTCCCGTTGCAACAGATATTCCGAAACCCCGTGAGACCGACTGGGAAAAATTTGTGGATTCCCTCAAGAACAGAGTAGCACAGGGAATCTCTGACGGGAGAGGGGTGGAGGGTCTTGAGCGGACAGTAGAGGAGGTGCAGGAGGCTATAACCATGATCTTTCAAGAAAACTGTCCGGAAAGGTCAAGACCACAGAGAGGAAAGACGGTAAAAATCACCTGAGAGTGAGGTGAGGAGACTGTTCAATAAGGCCAAAGTTACCCAGAACTGGAAAGTCTATCGGAATGCCCTCACGCAGTACAATAAAGAAATTAAGAAGGCCAAAAGACGTTCGTGGAGAAGGTTTTGCGAGGAAATCGAGGACTCCCCCTCGTGCGCCAGAATCCATAGAGCGTTGGCCAAAGATGGTACTGCGAAGGAAGTGGGGTTCCTCAGAAGGAGGATGGAACCTTCACTGTCTCCGAAGAGGAAAGCTTAGAGCTCCTCGCGGAGACGCACTTTCCAGGCTCATCCTGACTTGAAGGCCCAGAGGTGGCGGGTGTCCCTGGGGAAAGGCATATTAGGCCATCCCCAGAGGACTGGAATGTCGCCACTCTCATTACGAGGCCAAACAAGGTCAGGTGGGCCGTCAACAAGTCCCAACCTTTCAAATCCCCAGAGATAGATGGGAATTACCCGGTTCTTTTACAAAAAGGACTAGATATATTTTTACCATACCTGTGTAGAATCTTTAGGGCATGTATAACCCGAAGAGATACCCCGGTACTGTGGCGTAGTGTCAAAATGATCTACCTCCGTAAAGTGGGCAGAGTGTTTGAGCTTACGCCAGGCTCGTACAGACCGATTAGCCTATCCTCTTTCCTGAGCAAAGCTCATGATTGGTGGACAGATATATTAGGGATGAGGTCTTGTGTGTAACCCTCCAAGTGCCCGCTAATACGCTTATCAACCAGGCAGATCGGCAGAGGCCGATCTTAATAGACTACTATCAAAATGCTTGGAGGAAAAGGAAATTGCGGTAGCCACCTTTTTAGACCTTGAGGGCGCATTCAATAATGTCTCGCGCACCTCGGTCACCAACTCTCTCCATAAAAGAGGAGTACCAGCAGCATTATGCGGCTGGATGGAGTCTGGTCTAAAGGCGCGTTCCCAGGAGTCAAGTTTAGTTGTCCGATTTTAGTTGATCAGCAAAAGTTGAATGCGACTTGAATCAGTTTTGGTTCATGTTTCAACTGAAATCGATCAAACCGTTTCAATAACGACACGGAGCACTCTAGAGTTGAATGCAAACTGAGAGGCCAATTGGGCGATCCCGTGGTTCACACTTGTCAATACTTGAAAGATAGTGGGTTCAACTGAAAGTTGCGTCATACTTGAACGATAAAGTTTGACTCGGTCAAACTTTTCTTGATCCACTAGAAAGTTGATCAACTTTATTGAAACAAAAGGTTCTCACTAGGTTTTTCATTCAACTTCTGTTGATCAACTAAAATCGGTCAGCTAAACTTGAATCGTGAGAACGCGGTTTAAGAAATCGAATCAACATTTCCACAATAGGCCAGACTACCCTCAGAGTGAAAGTAGGGAGAGGTTGCCCGCAGGGAGGGGTTTTGTCCCCTCTGATGTGAACACTGGTCGTTGATGACCTCCTCCACCAACTATCTCCGAATGGCTATGATTGCCTAGGCTACGCAGATGATTTGGCGATTGTAGTAAGAGGTAAACACCCTAGTACGATCGCAGAGCGGGTGCAAGCAGCTCTTAACTTGGTCAGGAACTGGTGCAGGGAGGAGGACTTGTCCATAAACCCCCATAAAACCGTAATAGCTCCTTTCCATTACGCCATAAGCTGGAAGGCCACCATCTCTTGGGCACACTCCGATTCCATTTGCGCTGGAGGCTAAGTATCTTGGAGTTACATTCGACCGCAGACTCACTTGGAATCAACACATTGATAAAATATCACACAAGGCCAATGCGTCATTCAGTAGATGCAGACGGCTTTGTGGGAGAAACTGGGGCCTGCGCCCAAGTTTGACACTCTGGATCTACACTAGGATCATCAGACCCACGGTTACATATGGGTCGATGGCTTGGTGGACAAGATGCTGCAGAAGGGGGCGGCGGAAAAGCTGGGTGGGATCCAAAGGAAAGCATGCCTGGGTTCCACGGGGGCTATAAAAATCAACCCGACTCGGCGTTGGAAGTCCTCCTTAATTTGCCACCACTACATATCCTCGTTCAAGCCGAAACCAGAATGGAAATTCATAGGCTCTTGCAGGGGCCGCACCCATCACCTCTAGGCATGATCGGTAACCAGAGGTTGATTGAGGAAACTAAGGCTGACCATCTTCTGGGATGCCAACCGACAGGATGGTTCTTAGATATCACTTCGAAAGGAACTTCCAAATTGACATAGCGAGCAGAGGCGAGTGGGACTGTGACCCCCTCTGCTCGGTAACTCGGTCTAGTCGCTTCACGACGGAGCCGCTCTCAGTTTTGCTAGGTCTGATTAGGAGGGCGAAGCTGGGGGTGTGCTATAATTTCAGGGGATCCACAATAGACCTCGTTTTGTAGGTCGCAGTGAAATGAGACGCGTTCATTCGCTTTTATTCTTTTCTATATGGTAATATTTGTTACATTAGGTTTATTACAGGACACTCCAAAACATTGTTATCTATCTGTCATAAGAGATCGATATTCGATCAATCGAGATTGTATATTTGTTTCATTTCCGAGGCTGTTTGTTCTCATACGGATTGGTCATATTAACTGGACTACTGAATCGTATTTACACATTTTTAATTATAAGAGAACACCATGGGATTCGACAATAAGTTATCTGTCAAAATCCCTACCACTTTACTGAATAGCTTTTTTACGATTTTGTCATTTTCTCAAAAATGGTTCCTAGGATTTTCTCTAAACTTGGAATATCAATTACACATACTAATACTAATACACTAGGATATAATGTATATTTGAAACATTTCATTGGGAAAATTAATTTAAGGCGGCTTTTTGGGAGAGGTGGGACTATGTTTTCTTTCAAAGGGCTATTTACGTTTATTACACCACTTTATGATCTAAATAATATTTAGATACATGGCACTGAGTAGTCATGGATAGAGTGCCAGTTTGGTACATCGGTACTTCTATCCAGAGCGATCTAGAGGAGATCGATGGTGTTGCTCAAATTTTGTTGGTATGGAAGGGCGGGCCTAGGGCTCAATTTTATTGAGCTGGAAATAGCGGGGAGATTCCATGGTTGTGAAGATCGTAAGGAGGAAATCGCATTGCACATTAAGCTGACGAAGTACCGGACAAATAAACGTGACTTGGAAATGTAACGAACGAGGAGAGAGACCGTAGGGTGCAGTATGGACTTTGCCTGAATTAAAGTGAAAAAAGGTAGCGGGAACTACAGCCGCAAAGTTAAAGCTGTACAATACCTTAATTGAAATGGAGCTTTACATCAAGATCGAAAATTAACGTGGAGACGGCTGTGTTCTTCGCTGGCTGCTTAACCTTTTTTTAGCCTGAATTAGTAAACAGAATTGAAAAAGTTGCTGCTAATGTATTTTAATGGATTTCTATTTTATTTACATGTTCATCGTTACACTTAAAAATAAAGTTTCAAATTTATTTCCGTAGCTAGTAATTTAGAAGTGTGAGCTCTAATCCGAAAAGACCTGCTCTTCTAGGTTTCACTCCTCCGGGAATCACGTGCCCATCCATTCTAATGCGACGTCCGCTAAACGCAAAATGATATGGAATTCATTATTGCTATGAAAAGTTTGTATGATGAATCCTGGCTTACCTTCCCTGCGAGTCGGCGAAGAAACTGTATTTACAAAGCCAGCCGCTAAATATTTTGGAATGACGATTGAAAGTAGGATGCGCTTCGCCGAATATTAGGCGAGCAACTGACAAGGCTGAAAGTGATGTAGCCATGGGTAGAGGTGCAGTTTGGCGAGGGGTTACTACCTCACCAATTCCTTAGCAGACATGGGTACTTGAGGAAGTATCTCCATCGGATGGGGAAAGTATCTCCGCCGCACTATTCGTACTGTCTAGGGGCGTTCGACGATGCTGCTCAAATTTTGTTGGTGTATGAAAGGATTATGCTGTGAGGAGAATACCCAAAGGAAGTCAAGTTTTAGCTTCATGCAATTTTTCGATTTTGCAATATTTTGTAGAGAAATATATTCATCTCCGCATAATCACGAAAAAAATAGTTACATCTAATTTGGGGAATTGCTCAGAACATTCACTTCTAGTGAAAACTTCAGTTTGAAAATTTGATGAGATACAATACTTCTCTTTCAGCAATTAGAGGAAGTTATAACATAATGCAGGTAGGTTCACAAAACTGCATCCCTCGAGTAATATATGGACTAACACATTCCCTTCAATTTCAATTTACTACCCCGCAACTACAGGCCTGTCCCATCCTATCGAGCCTCCACTCCATTTGTTGTCGCCCATACGCTCATGTGCGATTAGAGTGCAACTAATGGCTCCAGTGTCAGAGTTTAAAAAGAAGAATTCATCTTAACCACCTAGAAGTTCTTACAAATCAACTAAGAGAAATAGTTCATACTAAGAATGTATTGTGAAGAAATTTGGTGAGGATAGGTAAAAAAAAAAAATCTGGTGTGAAACACTCACACAACTTTCTCTTACTCCTGTTCTCAAAATTATAAGTGACAAATGATAGTTTGTGTACCAAATATAACGAAATTCGTCGAAAACTGAAAAAGCTGTTCAGTATAAGCGCACTTCCGGCTTACAATTTTCTTAATACTTTGAATTTTGGCCATCTGTTTATTTCTAATTAATTTT